>PVKE010013002.1:0-37330 GCA_004027555.1 Craseonycteris thonglongyai
CACATCTAGCACTCCAAATGTCATGACTGCTTCCTAAGGGTGTGGCTCCCAAATCACCTGGCACTGGGAGCTGACAGGGCTTGGCATTCGTGAGTTCCCCAGGAATACACAACACAAAGAGGTTGTTCTATTTGGGCACACCAGCAATCTCAGCTACAATTCCCTCTGACTCAGCACAGTGAGTAAGCAAAAGTACCCAGCTGTCAGTTTCTCCTTGATAGCGGCTAGACTGCTCAAGTAATGTCCCAGCTTTCCTAGCTGCTACTTGAAAGTCAGGCTTTCAGTGAGCCCGCATGAGGGAGCTGAAGGGGCAGGCAGTTAGTAGTCCTTCAGGAGCCCGAGCAAATACCTGGGCATTCCCCACATCTTTAGGACACTGATGGGTGTTGGCACACCAGCTACTGGGAGCCACTAAGAAAAAAGACAGCAGCCTGGACAATCACAGCGCTTTCAGGGACAACCAAGAGCTCAGATGGGGTTACTGTTTTTCCCTTTCCAGTTAATAAATATCTTAAAGGAAGATATGATAATGTTAATCTAAAAATAAAACAGCCGAAGAGAGAGGCAACAGTGTTTACTTGCGATTCAAAAGAGTACTCCTAGCTAATTGGCAAACACTGATTCCGGCAAAAACCCAAATAATGTTTCCATTAGAATGTGAAGACAAGGGGTATTTCTGAGTAAGGAAGGGAAATAATTATATGAAAAGAGGAAGGAATATCTGTGGGTGTTAATAATCTAAGGACGGAGTTTCCATAGATACAGATAGGCTAACGTAGTGAAGTTATTTCTTAAGAAAGTCTTCAATTTTCAGTCCGGTAGTCATGCCTGCTTTCCTATTAGCTTTGGAAACAGTATTTTGGAATATAATGCTGCTTTAGTCTTAGTCCGTAGGTTATTCTGCCCACTTTTAACATTCCAGAGGTTTGAGAAGTGAGATGTTCAAGGCAGTTCCTTTAGAATGGCAGTTCTGACTCCGTTTTGGAATGGCTCGATACATTATTTTTTTATACTACTTTGAGACTATATAAATATCCAGTTACTCCTTAAACCTTTACTAACTGGTTTTGCCAACCACCGATGACTCATACCAGAATTAGTTAATTGTTATTATGTTCCACATGGAGATTTTTTAATTCCATCATGCCTTTTATGTTCATTGGTTTTCTATAGTAAGGAAGAACTTTCCTGTCTTCCCTATCTTAGTGTGGAATTGTGGTTATTATTTTATGCAATGAGTTGTAATCCATAATTTTTTACTGCCATTATTTATTTTGATATTTAGCTAGTGGGAGCCCCTTTAAAGTGTCTTTGTCCTTTTGACATACCCCCATTATTCTTTGGCCATTCCCTTAGTTTCTGTCACCACACAATTTTCTATACTTTCCTTATACTTTCCCTGCCCAGTCCTGAAATTAGCCATATCACCCCAAAAAATAATGTTTTCAAATCAAGATCTGGGAACTAGGTGTGTACATTGTCTTTGGGTTGTCATTTTTATAGGCTTTCTCAGTAGATAAAGCTAGAAAATAAATAATATATATATACAGACAAGTTTATATATTATATTATATATTATGTATAAGTAATGAGTTCATCCTGACACCTTCATTTCTAATTCATCACTGTAAGGTTTAGTCTGTGCTCCCCATTTTACATTTTGGAACTCCCTGCTCTAACAATGAAAAATTTGGCTCCCTTTTTCCACAATATATTTACTTTGTGAAGTTCTAGAAAAATAAAAGCAGTTTCAGAATAACCTATGCCTTTGTTTAGTTTCCTACGAACAGCATACGAGGGCTGTCCAGAAAAAACACAGCTGTTAATGTAACAAGAATGGTTACATGGCTGGGTACTTTTTGGACAGCCCTCTTATAATTCAAAAGCTGTGTTTAAAAGTTATTTGGATTACATCTCCCTCCCCATTCCCTACATCAATGTGGTTATATAAGTTATTTGAAGTACTGTTCAGATAATTTTTTCTTTTTGTATTCCATTTTAGGGTCTCCCCCCACCCCCATTTCTGTTGTTTTCATTTCTTTTTTTAGTCTATGGTTTATCCATCTTTTGTTTATTTTTGCACAAATTAGCAGATACATCTATATTTTTTTTCTTCTTGTTTGTTACACAAAAGGTATTATATTCAAGCTATTTCTTTTGGTACATTAGATTTTTCACTTGACAGTATATCCTGGAAATTCATAGTACATCAGTTCATAGAAATTGTCTATCTTCTTTGTTGTAGCTGTATTAGACTTACTGTATGTACCATTTTAAATGGGACAGTACTTTTTTTCACATTTCCTGAACATCCCATTGTTTTAATATAAATATCATTTTTGTCCCGTTGTTAATTTTTTGTTGTTGTTCTTGAACACTGAACATGGGTTGTTTTTTTATCATAAGGCTCTATGCTAATTAATGCATGCAGTAAAACTACTGGTGTGACAAGAGATAATTGCATTTACTTTATCCAGTCAGGGCAAGGCTTGGGCTAGCCCTGATTTGATACCATCGCCTTGCCTGTCTGAAGCAGCAGGGAATTCAAGAGGCGATTGCTAAGCCTCATTCAGCATGTGAAGAGGCTGATTATCAGCACTCATTGTGAGGCACACATTATACACAGTTATCTCCAGTGTGCTGTCAACTGTTTTCATTGATATTGAATATTTTGCAGTGAAAGTATACAAATACTTCCATCTATACACAGAGTTGAAGAACTGAAAAACTTTTATGACTTTGTAGGAAATAATTATGCTACATTGTTAGAGCATGCAAATACAAGATTTTTGTTCTTGGGTTTATCAATTGACCGAATTTTAAGCATGTTTGATAAGCTTAGTTCTTATTTTCTTTCTCAAGAAAAATGCCCTATTATTTTGCAAAAATGGTATGAAAAAAAATCCCTGTTTGAAGTTGTGCTTGTCATTTGCAAGAGACCAAGTGTTTTTATTCTAAACTTAACATCAATTTAATTGAAAAAGATAGTATTTCAGCTATAGAAGTAGCCATAAACATTGAAAATCTTTTAAACAATTTGAAGTCCCAAAACAACTGAAAATGTTAGTAGATTCAGGAGAAATTGAAGCTAAGTTTTTTGAAGTAGTTGAGATTTTCTGTTAGAATATATCAACAATGGGAAGTACAATGCAGGAAACACTGAGAAGTTCAAGAAGGTGCTAATAGGAATACACATGAATGGAAAGAAATACAGCCCAGCCTGTACTAGGAACTCATGACACACACAGAAACAGAAGAAACTTGTGTATTCCATCAGTGCATCCTCATAAAATCTACAGTTGTGGGGCAGTTGAATACGTGGACTAAAGGAAAAATTTCTCTGATAGATGGGTAAAGATTTTTTTCCTGAAATGAGAGAAAAATGCCTAGACTTTCAAGACTTTTGTAACATTGTAGGGTTTATTCTGTCTTCAAGAAAGTACAGCACCCGTCAAAGGAATATTTTCTGTGATGAAAAGTATGTGGTTAAAGGAGAAATCTAGATTAATTATGAAGACAGTGAGGGCTGTGATAGTTGTAAAACCAAATTGTGTCATAGAGTATGAGAAGATTTATGATAAGGTGTTAAAAGACCAAAATTTGTGGCATAAGATTACTTCATCAGAGAGATATTCATAGTGTAACGTAATCTTGAAATGCAGTCCCCGCTCTCTGTCTACCCAAATTTTATATGAGTTCTTTGACTGAAGAATAATTATCTCAATATGTTCATGTATTAAAACTTTTGTTACTGTCTTACTTTTTGTTTTGAAAACAGTATTACATAACCCATCCTGTTTTTGTCATTCCAATATCCCATTTTTGTCTCAAGGAAATATGGTCAGCCTAAGCCATATAGTATTAGAACTCCATTGTGTGAATATAACATAGTTTATTCAACTCACTGTCCTATGTGTGGACATACAGATTGTTTTCAGAATTTTGCAATTACAAACAATGCTCTAGTGACTATATTTTTATGTTGTTGGATTGCCAAAGTGAAATTGCTGGGCCAAAAGGTAAACATATAATTTTGTTAAATATTGGTGTCCCTATAAGCAAACTATGAGAGTATCTATTTCCCTAGAGCCTGAGCTCAGAGTATGTCATATTTTTAAATTTTTTCCAGTTTGATAAGGGAACAATGGTATCTTAGTGTAGTTTTCATCTACTTTTCTCTTTTTATGTCAAGTTGAATATCTTCTCATAATTAATAATGGCTTAATTTTTTATATACAGTGTCTAGCAGAAGTAACCCCCCTCCAGAAGTAATGCCCCTTTTTATGAGTTGGTGATCTAACCAAATCTTGTATTACAAAATCATAAGCATGTCATTCTATAATATAACAATATCACACAAGCACACTATATGACAATTTAGGTGGAATATTCAAATTGCTATCCATCTCATGAAAGTAAGCCTTACAACATTGCAGCATTACTTCTGCCAGACCCTGTATTTTATTTTTGTGACTTGTCTATTCATGTCTTTTTACACTTTCTGAGAGGTTTGGGTATTTTTCCTTCAAATTTTTACATATTAGGAATATTAGCTTCTGTGATACACGTTGTTAATATATTCTCCTGTTTTTTCCATTTGTTTTGAGTATGTTAATGGTGAGTTTTTTGTTACTGTTTCATGTGTGGGACCATGGAGAAGAATTTATTTATTTATTTATTTTATGTAGTCAATTTATCAGTCTTCTACTGTGTCTGAATTTTGAGTCATAGGTAGAAAACCTTTCACTGTACCCTGAATAAAGAGGCATTCACTCATGTTTTCTTCCAGTACTTACATGGCTTCACTTTTTGCATCTTTATCCCTCATCCAGTTGGAGTTTATTTTTTATGTTTTAAGATAAATATCTATTTTTTATTTTTCCAATTGGGCCGCCAGATTTCATAGTTACTTTTAATAAAAAGTTCATCTTTGCTCTTTAGTGAATAATCAAGTTCCATAACTACTTGAGTCTGTTTCTTGAGTTTCTATACTAACAGTTTTCAGACTCTTGGTGTTAAGATCCCCTTACTTAGTATTGTTAAACATTGAGAATCTCAAGTAACTCTTATTAATGTGGATTATATTTTGTCCACTTGATCTGTCTTGTACTGAAAGTGGTGTGTTAAAAGTTTTTTGTTGTTAATGTTTCTATATGTCCTTGCATCTACTGCAGCTTTCATTTTATAAAGGTAGTCATTGTATTGGATACATAGGTATTTATAAATGTTTTATCTTCATTTTGAATTAATGCTTTTTGGTTTGAATTCTGATTTATGTAGTATACCTTTGTCTTTCTGAATCTTCAGGTTTAACTATATCACTTAAATACAACATATACTTGGGTTCTTGCAATGTGAGCCAAACTGAAAATCTTGTTTCTTTTATTAGGCAAGTTATTCCAATAAGACTATTTTCTCTTTCTCTCTCTTCACCTCCATTTTTAGTGACTTTATTATATAACGTAAAGCATATGTCACATAACAAATGATTCTTCCACATTCATCTCAACCTTCTTTCTTTAAACTTAGATCTATAACTAAATATATCAAATACTCACCATTAATCTTTTTGCTGAAGTTCCTCAGTCAACTTCTTTGTTAGATAAAATTCGTCTTTAATTTTCAAGACAGATTCATGAATACAGAATTCTCCAAGCTCTTGCATATTTAAAACTTTTTCTGTAAAACCAGTACTTGAAAAACAGCTTGGCTAGATATGGAGTCTTTGGTTTACACTTAACTTTCCTTGAGGTGTTTTTATTGTTGTTGTTGTTGTTGTTGTTGTTCTGTGTATTTCCTGTGTTTAATATTTCCTTGCTTTATGTGTTGTTTTTGAGAAGTCTGATGCCAATTTTATTCTCTTGCCTCTGTAAATTATTTTATCTTTTTTTCCTGGAGGCCTTTAAGGATATTTTTTACTTATTTTTGAAGTCTTACTTTTGAAATTTTGGCAGAATATGTGTTAGAGTTGATTATTGCAGGTCACTTTGTTTTTGGAATCTGGGGGGCCTTTCCAGTATTATAGATTTCAGGGACTCCATTATATTTAATTTGGATATTCTTTTTTCTTCTTCCATTTCAGTTACTTTTTCTCTAACTCCTTTTACCTTTTTCTTTATCTCATTTTTATTTTCTTAATTATTTCCCTACTATTCTTCAGTACCCCTTATTAAATTTTGCTTTTGATATTTCAAATTTATTCTTCCTTAGGCATTTTATAATTCAGGCTTAATTTCTAATATGATTTTAATTTTTTCTATTAGTTCTTTTCCTGACTTGAATCAGTTCTTCCTTTCTTGATCTATTTAATTTTAGTTTTTTTAATTTTTTATTTAAAATGAGGTTTTCTTGTTTTCCTTATCTAAATGCTTGTTTGAAAATTTTAAGATTCAAATGTGTTACAGTTTTCTTTATAATTGAGTTATTGGAGTGGAGTTAATCATTTGAATTGCTTAGATTCTCATTTTATGTTTTCTTTTTATAGTAGTTTTGTATAGGTGAAGGCTGCCTTTTTATATATGTGGACAAGATTGGCAGCTTGAGGTAGTTTGTAAGATTCCTACTTCAAGAGCTTTCTTTTCTAGAAGCTTAACAGAGTATAGTGTCTATATTGGATAATGCTTTTGAAGGAAGAGAGGAGATTGTAGGTCCACTGAGTTTTTAAAGTTAAAGACTTGCAGGATCCTAAATTTCTCTTTTGCTTTTTCATGTTTTCTACAGGATTTCTCTCCATTCCCTCTTAATATTCTTCTCCTCCAAAGCATTATCTTTCCTATGTGTAGTTTGAAGTTCTTTCTTTCTATTCAATATTCTATCTACCAGTACACTTCAGTATTCTCACACTTGGGTGTGTTACATGCTGTTAAGTCGGCTCTGATTCCTGGCAACCCTGTGAATGAGTGATGTCCGTAATGTCCTGTCCTCAGTAGCCCTGCTCAGCTCCTCTGGACTCAATGCCCATGGCTTCTTTTATGGAGTCAATATAATTCATGTTTGGCCTTCTTTTCCTGCTTCCTTTTACTTTTCCCAGCATTATTGTCTTTTCCAAAGAATCCTGCCTTCTCATGATGTGCTCAAAGTAGGACAGCTTTAGTTTTGTCATTTTTGCCTCCAAAGGTATTTCAGGCTTAATTTGCTTTAGGAACCACTTGTTTATCTTTCTGGTGGTCCCAAGTATCCATTTAGCTCTTTTTTTTTTTTTTTTTCTATTTTTAAATTTATTTTATTGTTTGAGAGAAGTTGAGAAGAGAGAAAGATAGAATGGGTAAGGGCCCAGAACAGTCTCCATAGTTGCACATCATTAGTTGCGACATAGTTTCATTCCACACAGGTGGAGATGGGGCCGCATGGAGCAAGAACCAAACTGGGAGCCTCCCTAATGGGAGACAAGAACCTTTGCCGCTATCCCAGTGGTTACAGTTGTACCACTGTTCAGCTATGGGTTTGCACGAGCCGGGGCCAGGATTTGATCCCTGGATCTCACAGTTGTAAGGCAAGCACTCAACCTGCTGTTCTATCCTGGCATCCCCATACAGCTCTTCTTTAACACCACATTTCAAATCAATTTTTTTTATCAGCCTTCTTCACTGTTCAACTTTTGGATCTATATATAGTAATTGGGAATACTAGAGTATAAATGATTTTTTTTTTTAAGATTTATTTTTGTTGTTTGACAGAGAGAAAGGGGAGGGCCCAGAACAGTCTCCACAGTGGTACATTATCAGTTTTCAACATAGTTTCATTCCACACAGGTGGATGTGGGGCTGTGCAGGGCAGGAACCAAGCCCAGGGCTTCACGCTTGGGAAGCATGTCCTGGGTGGGACCCAAACCAGGTGCCTTCCCCATGGGAAGCAGGCTGCAGGCAGGAACCGAACTAGGGGTCTCCCACAAGGGAAGCATGCCCTAGTTCAGCATATGGGTCTGCACGAGCTAGGGCTGGGACTAGGATTCAATCCAAGGAACCCCAGCCCCTCCCACCACAAAATGAGTGCTTAACCCACTGAGCCATCGTGGCATCTCCAAATGATCTTAACCTTGATCTCTAATGACATATTTTTGCTCTTGGTGATCTTTCCTAATTCTTCTATTGCTGCTCTTCCAAGTTTCAGCCTTCTCTTGATTTCTTGGCTGCAGTCTCCAATTGAGTTGATGACTGAACCAGGGTAAGCAAAAATATTTTAAACAATATTAATGTTTTTGTTATCTGTGTCAAAGTTGTGTATTCCTTATGTAGTCCTGATTTTGTCTTCTTGATGTTCAAATACAGTCCTGCTTTACTTAGCACTTTCTTTTAATTTAATCAGAGGAAGTTTCAAATCACTGCTACTTTCTGCTAGGAAGGTGGTATCATCTACATATCCTAAGTTATTGGTATTTCTTTCACTAATTCTCACTCCTTCCTCTGAGCCTAGCCTAGTTTTTTGTATTTGTTCTGTGCACAGATTAAACAAACAGGGAGATAAAAGCACCTTTGTTGAACACCATTGCCTATAGAAAACCATTCTGTCTCTCCATCTTCTGTCCTGAGAGTGGCTTTCTGTCCACAATACAGGTTACACAATAGGACCATCAAGTGCTGAGGCATGCCCATTTCTTTAGAGCAACCCAGAGGGTTTCATGATCCACGCACTCAAAGACTTTAGATTGTGAAGTATAGATTAACCTTATTACACTCCTTAGCATCTTCTTTATTACAAGTTGGTATGTATATTGAATGTTTTCAATCTGTAGGTCGTATTGTTTTCCATATTTGTATACATGTTCATGTTAGGACTTTGACAGATTCAGTCTCTGTGACTTGAAACAATTCTATCAGTATCCCATTTACCCCTGTTAATTTAGTCCTTCCCAATACTTTCAGGGCAATTTTCACTTTACTTTCTAGAATTACAGGTTATTCCTTAGAGGAGTCTTCCTCAAAAGGATCTATCATCCTTTTGCCTCTTCTATGTAGCTTTTCAGTATACTGCCTCTACCTTCCCTTTATATTCTTCTGAGCAAATAATGTGCTTCCTTGGTGGTGGTTCAGTATTTCTAGTCTAGATTTGAATTTTTCTTTTATTTCTTAAATCTTCTGATAGAGCTCTCATTTGTCCTTTTTTGTTGTTCTCTTCTATCTCCTTGTACTGACTATTGTAATAGTTCTTTTTCTCTCTTTGTAATAGTTATTGAAAAACTGCGTTCAGTATTCTAACCGTGTTTTGTCACCTTTTACTTTCGCCTCTCACCTATCTAATAATTAGTGTTTCTTCACTTAGCCATCTCTATTTTTTCATTTTCTTTTTCCTTCTAGCATTCTTCCCTCACTCTTCCCTAATATTTCTAATTTCACTTTACAGTTCTGGTTCTCAGTAAATTAGGTTTAACAGTACAAATCTTGTTTTGTGTGTGTCTGTGTGTGTGGACTTTAAATCCATCAGGAATGTTATATTTTGTGACCACAATTCTTTTAGCATTCTCCTTAAGTTTTACTGTGATGTGTGACATTAAGTTCATGAGCAATGCCACGGTTCTCACACTTAGGATGGACTTTTTCTTTCTGGATGGATTTAAATTATTTTCCTAGTTCCCTTCTCTCTTTTACAAATTTTCCCATACTTCCCTTGATCTTCTTCATGAAAACGTACAATGGAAAAATGGGGGAAAGCTTGCTGTGATTTGCTATATATTTTCTGTTTACATATAACTTGAAGTTTGGATGTTCTGTTTTCTGGTTAAACTGAGGATGTGGGTTTTGTGATGTTTTATTGGTTCTTTTTTTTCTTTATTGTTCTTTTGGAGGATATGTTGGGAGATTTAGAGCAGCATTACTCCTTGAGTTGGAGAGTTGGTCTTTCATTCTAAAGATCAGGAGATCTCTTACCGCTATTTGACTGACGGAGTCATTAATTGTGATTCTTTACTCAATAAAATGGACCACATAAGTTCTGCTGTTTTACTCTACATTTTAGTTAAGTGTTTTGGTTACAACATCCATTTAAAAGTATCCAGTGCAGATTCATTTTGAAAAATTAGTAACAGTTTCAGAAGTTTGTTAAAGATAGTCTTTCTGACAGGATACTTACTCAGTGAGGAGTTGTTAAATTAGAAAGTAGATGTGGAACTGATTGTAATACGTATGGACTAAAACCTTTTGTGGTCCATTCTTTTGGCAGTCACATAAGTATAGCTAATTGATATCTGTTGCCTTTTCAGCTTAGTTTTTGTTTTTAATTTAAAAGAATTTTTAACATTTCTGTTTTTGTTATGCTTAAGATTTCATTGTGCTTGCCATGAGATAAAGGGAGAAACTCAGTGTTTTATACAACATCTTATAATAACTTTGGTCTTGGTAAATATTAATGTTCGATTATGGTTGATAGTTTCTGAAATAAATTTGGGGAAAAAAATAAGCTGATGAATTTCTGTTCATTATTAACCTCTTATTTTATGAGTTTACAGTAATAATGATCTTTGTTGTTGTTACAGTTGGTGGTATCTTTACTTCTGTGCCTTCTGGACTGGATCATGGCTTTACCTCTAAAGACACTGCTCCAACCAATCCATGCTACAGGAGCAGAAAATGATAAAATCGAAAAATCTGTCCTCAGTTGTATTTATAAGGTATACTTCTTTTCTTTATTGTTTATTTGGTAACCAAGGGTTTTTAAAACCTAAAAGAATAGCATTTGTTCGTATTGATTTTCATTGTTTTAGACCTAGGTATTTTCTAAGAACATAGGTTTATTTCACAGCAGGAGTTCCCAACCCCTGGTACTGGTCTATGGCATGTTAGGCACCAGGCCACACAGCGAAGGTAAGTGGGGGATGAGCGAGTGAAACTTCATCTATATTTATAGACTCTCCCTATTGCTCCCATTAATTCCTGAGCTCCACCTCCTGTCAGATCAGCAGGGCATTCGATTCTCAGAGGAGTGTGAACCCTGTTTTGAACTGCGCGTGTGCATCCCCTCCAACCCCCCATCTGTGGAAAAATTGTCTTCCACGAAACAGGTTCTTGGTGTCAAAATTTTGGGGACTGCTGAATAGTACCTAAAGATAATTAACTAGTTTCTACAAGATGTCGTTTCATTACAAAATTTTGAAAGCAGTCAAATCTTTGTTGAAAATAAGAAGCATTAGTTAAATTTTACTCATTCTTCGGGTTAAGAGGTATTAAATTTTACTTTAATTAAGGAGTTAAGTTTTAAAATATTTAAAGTTTTGTCAAGTTCTTGAAACACCAGTAGACTTTTATTCACCTTTTACTTCTATTTCTTTTCTCTGAAAAGAAAAACTTGTATGGTTTTTCCCTATATTTTCAGGTATTACATGGATGTGTTTATGGAGCTCAGAGTTTTAGCAATCCAAGGTATTTTCCAATAAGCCTCTCAGATTTGGCCTCTGTAGATTATGATCCTTTTATGCATTTGGAAAGTCTGAAAGAGCCGGAACCTCTGCACTCTCCTGATTCAGAACGATCTTCTAAACTCCAGCCAGTAACAGAAGGTAAAATGAATTTTCTTCTAAACAAATTATTGTTTGGCTTCTCTCGATGAATAATTTGAGGCCATGGATAGAAATATGGAAAAAGATATGTCTGTCTTTGTAGTTATTTACCTCACTGTGTATATTATAGCAAATTTCATTTTTAGTTTGAAAAATAACTTCAGATACACAATTACTAAGATTATGTGTGATGACATTTCTTTTATACTTCTGGCTAAGTTATTCTGATAAGTTATTTTGACATTGTACTTGTACATTATAGGATTTATATAATTGAGTAAAAGATTTACTTTGGAATCTGACTGATGTGGTATTGAATTTTTGACTCATTTAATAGATGAGTGACTATGTCTATATCCTTATTTGTAAAATGGGGATAGTCTATTCATTTCCTCATTGGGTCATTTTGAGTACTAAAGAAGATAATATGTGTAAAATTCTTTGCACAGTTTTGGTACATAGTGAACTCAATAACATTTTTTAAGCCACATTGCTTATACATTCAGAGAGTTTACTGTCTGAGATAAGTGAAAGATGTAAACAACCTTATAAGTATAAAAATAGAAGTACAAGAGATGCCAGGATAACTTAACAAGTTGAGCACTTGCCTTTGATCCTCGAGGTCTGAGGATCAAATTACAGCCCCGGCCCATGCAAACCCATATGCTGAACTGTGGCACAACTGGTAACTGCCAGGATGGTGGCAAAAGTTCTCGCCTCTCATGCAGAGGTCCTTAATTCGTTTCCCACCCCACTTGGCCCCACATCCACCTGTGGAATGAAACTATATCACAGCTAATGGTATATATCTATGGAGACTGCTCTGTGCCCTCCCTCTTTCTCTTTCTCTCTCTTTCTCTCTTTCGTTCTCTCTCTCTCTCTCTCTCTCTCTGTCTCACCTTCTCTCAAACAATAAAATAAATCTTTAAAAAATAAATAAAAATAAAAGTATATTTTAAGATACAGAGGTAGTCCAGAGAAACCCTACAATTATTGAAGGGTTTTAAGGAGATGATATATGTGATAAGATCAATATTAAGAGAACTTAAATAAATAAAGTTTTATTGGGATATTTTCATGCTTTTCATTTATGTATCATTAGAGCTGCTTTTGTGCGAAAACAGTAGTGTTGAACAGTTGCAACAGAGACATGGCCCATAAAACTAGAAATACTTACTCTCTGGCCCCTTACAGAGAAGTTTGTTGATCTCTGGTAATTTAGATTGATTTTAGGGAGGTTAGCGCAGGAGTAGAGAGACTAATCATGAGGCTTCAGCAATTAGCCAAGCAGGAGTTGCTAAAGGCTTACGTTAGTTAGATTTACCCCAAACTAGACCATGAACGTGAGACAGTTCAGAGGGTTGGAGGGAAAATGAGGAAGGCAATGCTGAAAGTTAAACGATTTAGTTTGGGGTACCTATTGGTTAGTCATAGGAAGATATCTAGTGAACAGTTTGTAGTATATGCAGATCTAGATCTTAGCAGAAAGGTCTGTTAGGAAAAGTGTGAGTGTGTGTGTGTGTGTGTGTGCATGTTCACACATATCCACATTCGTTTTGAAGGGAAAAAGTGTTGGAAAGAAAGGAAAAAAAAGAGAAAGTAATTCTTCAGAGACAAAGAGCAGATAAGGATTTTTAAAAGACTGGCCAACAGTATTACATGATAGACAAGTCAGGTACAGAAACACTAACAAATGTCTGTTTAGTTTTGTAGAGAAGTAGAAGGCAGAAGGGGATGGCTGTGCGTTGAGGAGCAAGCGGGAATTAAGGAAGTAGAGCTATCTGTTGAAAGTATACTTTAAAGAAGTGTGACTGTTTAAAAAAGAAAAGAGTGATAAAACATTAGGTAAGCTAAAGGAAGATTAGGGTTAAGGGATTTTTAATGGATGAAGAGAGTTTAAATTAATTGTAAGCTGAGAAAGAAGGTGGGAAGGGGATCATCATTAATAGAGTGAAATTCCTGAGGATTGAGTTGGAAAGTATAGGTGCCAATATTAGCCCTTCTGAGACCAGAAAGAAGATAGGAGTAAATTAAGGGAATTAACAGAAGTTATTGCGGGCCTGATAGAAAATGGAAACTACAAAGTTTTGTTTGCACCAGTCAACACTCAGTAGGGTAGATGTGGCAGAAACATAAGGGATTTGTGGCTTTCAGGATATTGGTATAAGGTTTAACCATGGAACCTAAGCTTGGTGAGGATTGACTTGATGCTAGAAAATGGCAAATAAGTGGAAAGAAAATGAGTCAGAAAGTGGATGTGGTTGGCAATAGGAAGTTAGAACTATTATTCTCAGCCTTGACTCATATTAGAATACTGGTGATCTGGTCCCATCATAGATAATTTTTAAATTGTTATTATTAGTTTCTGGTGTACAAAACAACATAGTGGTCCATCATTGAGATTTTGAAATATTGATCTGGGATTGCTGCAATTTTTAAAAGCTTTGCAGATGATTAACATGCAGCTAAAGTTGGAACCACTAAGAGCATCAGTATTTTAGGGCAGTGATTGTTAAAATTAGTTTTCAAGTAGTGGAACTGCATCATAAATTTCACGAGGAATCCCAGTTTGTAGAACTTTTTGAAGTAGAGCTGCTGCAGGATGGAGGCCATCCTCCTGACTCCTATCCATCTCCAAGAGCCCTCTCCAAGGGCTCTACAAAACAAAATTGGGAAGTCACTAGACTAGGAGGTTGTGATCAATAACTAAGCTGTTAAGGAAGAGTGAGTTTTAAAGGCAGACTAGTTAAAAATAGGTTAAAACATCTAGGATGAGGCCATGATAACGGATTGATGACAGAATGCTAGAGAAGATACAAAGTTGCACATCAAGGATATAGGGCTAGGGTTTGGGGTTGACCACAAGTTGCTAATAGTTTGTCTAGAACACAAATATACAAGTGAAATAGGAATTTAAGATTTAAATTATAGCTCAGATATAATAGAGCTATACAGTACATTATACCAACGTAATTTTAATTTAGACAGTAATTGATGTAGGTGAAACTTATAATTATTAGATTTAGCATGGTAAAATAACAGTGTTTATTTTACTTAAAAACAAAGTTATGTAAAAAGATTTGTTATTTTGCATTTTTAAGGGTATAAAATAATAAATTTTGATTCAGGGCAGTATAGTGTATAGCTTAAACAGTGAAATAAATGGTTTACTTATGTAAAGGGAAGTTTTAATGTATTTCATACCAAATTTACTGTACCATTGACAGTCACTTTAAAAGACAAAAAGGTGAAAACTTTAAATAGAGGAGCTTTATATTGATACCAAGTACTCTGTATACAATTCTCTAAATGTATTCAGTTATTCTCTTTGGATTTTCTTAAAGGTATTAGGACCAAATAAATGCAGAACCTTTTAGAAACATCTGTGAATTAGCAGCAGGTGATTCTGTGGTCTATAGAGACTATGTGTTGTGGGTTTTTTTGTTTTTTAATATGGCCAAAATGACTAATCATTATTCCCTTGTCTAAGGCATGCTTCATCATTTTCAAGTACTTTTTTGGCCAAAGATTTCTAAACATAGAGTGTCTCTAATAAGCTCAGTATTGGATTGAACAAGTCTCATTTGAGAACTATTGGCAGGAGTAGCTATAATTATTAAATTTACTAAAGAATAAAGCAAGATAGTGAGTTTGGCTTTTTGTCAAATGGCAGTAGACTTATTAGCAAAAAGTCATCATTTGTAGGGTCAGAGTGAAAGGAGGCTCCAAAGAATTCATTCTGTCCTAATTATAGTTTCACCTGTACATATTATGCAAAGCTAATATTTAAAGCATTTGCCAAAATTAACTTCCTCTGCATGTTCTATTACAGTGCAGTGAATTGCAGCAGCTTTTTATGTCTTGTTGCTTTTGTATGCTATAATAATCTGTAATTATGGGTTTGCTGTAAATGCTGTAGGGTTTGTTTAATCTGACAATCTGAAAAGACAACCCTGAATAGACTTTTTTAAATGAATGCTAGTTACACAAAACCTTAGAAGCATTGATACCTTCATTTCACATATTCTCATAAGGCTGGTTATTTTAGAATTTCATTTGGAATTTCTAAATTAGAGCATTTTATATATTTTTTTCTAAGATATATAGAAGAAATACATGTTCTATAGCTTATAACTCAAAAATAAATTGAAATACAGTAGACTCTCAGTTAACCAGCACCCATAGGGATTGGTAGATGCTGGATAAATGTGCCCAGCACTCTCAAGCAACTGGCAAAACTCTCAGGCAACCAGCACAAATAAATAAACGATTTTTTGCTTGAGAGTTTTGCCAGTTGCTTGAATTCCAGTTAACTGAGAGCCTACTACTGTACGTCTAATTGCCCAATTAAGAAGTTGAGAGATTTTTATCATTTTGTATTTATATATGCCCAAAATTTAGGGAAATAACTTAGGAAAGAAAATTCTTTTACCTATACCTGAAATATACATTTAATTTTTAAGTATTCTCAATGTTAATAATTATGACGGATTTGTGAACAAGCTCAATTTAAATTGCATTCCCACCAGCTCTTCTTTTGGGAAGAACATGTATAGGATTGACTGATACCTAGACTTAAAGATTTATGTTTCAGTGAAGGAACTGGCTCATTCTTGCTGTTTATTTATAAGCAAGTTTGATAAAGGAACTCATAGAAACTATGTTGCTTACAGTGCTCTCAAAATTGAATGATTTATATTTTTTCTGTTATATTTAGCTCTGTATATGAGTTTTCAGTTTATCTTTACAAAAAGTCTGTTACTCTTAGAGAAAAGTGGGGCTTAAGGAGTTTTATATAATTTGTCCATGATCACAGAGCAAGCCAGAGACAAAGTCAAGAATGCTTCTCTTTTCTGTGATCTATTTCTATTAAATTACACTGCTGTGCTTCTTCAGAAATGTTCTACAGAAAAGATTAACTGCTTAGAATGAGTCACCTCTTTAAGCCTACTACTCAAAAGGAAGAAAAGAGAAAAATAAAGAACAAAAAATACTTCTCCTAAATCAAAAATTAAAAAATCTTTTATTATAAGTTGTATTACCATTTAAGACAAGATTTAGTCTTATTTAAATGAGCTTTCATGACCATTTATTTAGCAACTTATGCTAAATACTTTTTAATTTTTTTTAAGATTTATTTTTATTGTTTTTGACAGAGAGACAGAGACAGAGAGAAGGGGGAGGCCCCAGAGCAGTCTCCACAGTTGTATGTCATCAGTGTTCAATATAGTTTTATTTCCCAGGTGGGTACAGGTCTGTGCAAGACAGGAACTGGGCCAGGGGTCTCCCACATGGGGGGCACACCCACGCAAGCTGGGGGCCTCCTACATGGGAAGCATGCCCAGGGTGGGAGCCGAACCAGGGGCCTCCCACATGGGAAGCTTACCCAAGTTAGAGCCGAACTGGGGGCACACCTTAGTTCAGCACATGAGTCTGCATGGATCGAGGCCAGGCCGGGATTTGATCCTCAGACCCTGGGGCTGCATGACAAGCACTCACCCTGCTGACCCATCCCAGCTTCCTGTAAATACTTTTTTGAAGTTACTGTACACAGAAAAAAAAATTTTTTTTTAATTCATTGTTTGCAGATGTCATAGTGATTTGCCAAAAGAAAAAGGCAGTTAAACAAAAGAGAAAAAATATAATCAGAGCTGTGGTAAAGATGGAAATAACACTGAGGTGGGAAGCAAAAGGCCAGTACTGATGTAAAATCTATGATGGGCAAGTCCCTTAACTTCTGTGAACCCATTTGTCCTCATGTTACAAAGTGAAAAATACTGGCTAGAGTATCTGTAAGGCTCCTTACAGTGTTAACATTCATTATATTCTGAGTTATAATTATTCAAGCCACCCCTCTGTTTCTCATCATCTAATGACATCTTTTTACTTTGCTTATAGTCTTGAAAATTTAGAACTGAATTAAGGTTAATAGTTTAGCATTGTTATCTAGTATTGAATAACTGATTTTCAGAATTAACCATAAATATAATGACTAGAATAGCTTAATGCAATTGAGTTCTTAAGTAAACTGAAAATGTCCATATATACATGTATCTAGACATACAACTTGATTGATAATGGAAGAAGGTTATAATTTTGATACTCAATTAACATTTTAAAATCTGGGATGCTGGGATGGCTCAGCAGGTTGAATGCTCACCTTGCAGCCCCAGGATCTGAAGATCGAATCCTGGCTCTGGCCCATGGAGACCCATATGCTGAACTGGGGTATGCTTTCCATGTGGGAGACCCCCACCCAGTTCAGTCCCCACCGGGGTGAGCTTCCCATGCGGAAGGCCTGGACCCAGTTCCCGCCCAGTGCCGCCCCGCACCCACCTGTGTGAACTGAAACTATATCAAAAACTAATGGTATGCAACCATGGAGACTGTGTTGGGCCCTCCCTATTTTCTCTGTCAAAACAATTAAATAAATCTTAAACAAAACAAAAAAAAATTTTTTTTTTTTTTCAATCTACCAAAGCCCAGAGAAACTGTTCTTTTATAGAGTTGGAATAATGGAGAAGATGTTATTACTACTAATAGCATAGCAACTAGTTTGTTGCTGATTTTCTGCCTGTTACTTAGTGGTAATAGTTCTGAATCTTGATAGCTACCAGCCTTGAAAATATAACACTTGTTCTTCTATCTTGCCTCTCTTTTTTTTTTTTAATTATTAAATTTATTGGAGTGACATTGGTTAGTAAAAATTAAATGGGTTTCAGGTATACAATTCTATAGTATTTCATCTGTGTGTTACATTATGTGTTCACCACCCAATCAGCTTTCTTTCCATCACCGTATATTTAGCTCCCCATCCCTCCTTGCTTCCCCCTTGCCTCCCTTACCCTCAAGTAACCACTTGTTGCTTTCAGTTTTGTTTTCCACATATGAGTGAAGTCATATGGTTCTTAGCTTTTTCTTCTTGGCTTATTTTGCTTAGCGTGATGATTTCAAGTTCTATCCATGTTGTTGCAAATGACAGTATTTCATCTTTTCTTATAGCTGAGTAATAATGAATGGGATTATATCAAACTAAAAAGCTTCTGCGCAGCAAAAGAAATGATCAACAAAGCAAAGAGGCAACCAACCAATTGGGAGGAACTATTTACAAACAATTCTTCTGATAGGGGCTAATAGCTAAAATATATAAAGAATTTGTACAATTCAACTACAGAAAAACAATCCAATTGGAAAATGGGCAGAAGACTTAAACAGACACTCTTGCCTCTTTTCAAGTACTCATACCAGCAATGCACAAGCTGGTCTCCTTACAAACTTCTTTTAAGTTGGGTTAATTAAAGTATAATTTACATAAAATTAAATTTATCCCTTTTTTTAAGATTTATTTTATTATTTGAGAGAGAGAGAAGGGGGTACAGCCCAGAGCAGTCTCCATAGTTATACATCATTAGTTGTGACATAGTTTCATTCCACATAGGTGGATGTAGGGCCACGTAGGGCAGGAACTGAACTGGGGGCCTCCCGCATGGAAGATGGGAAACTTCGCTATCATCCCAGCAGTTACAGTTGCACCACAGTTCAGCATATGAGTTTGCATGAGCAGGGGCAGGATTCAATTCCCAGACCTCATAGTTGCAAATGCTCAACCTGCTAAACTATCTCGTCATCCCTGTTTTATCCCTTTTTTTGATGTGGGAATTTTACTGTATATTGATTATGTTGGTTGTTAAATGGTTCTATCAGTTACCAAAATCCATCACAAAGTATACTTAAAATTAAGGAATTTATCAAAAACGTAATATTTTGATCATTTTAGAATATTCTTAAATCTGTATTTATTCTGGCAGCTAGGCCATAGTATTCCCAAATGATTAACTTTCAGAATATAAACAATATTCAGACAAGCTCATTCTGTAACTGTAATAGAACAATACAGAGACAGTCATTCTGTGATCATGTCTATAACTAAGACAAGAACACTATAAACAAACACACAAGTAAACATTCTCTTCCTATATGAATGATTAGTACCTCTGTACCAATGACAACTCTCCTCCCATCTCGAAGATGAAAAGTATCAAGATAAATGTCACCAAATTGTCCCCACTTCTTGACACCACTCATTCCTGAATTGACTTCCACATCAGCCTTAGAATCACACCTACAGTCTTCCTTCTTCCTCCCTTTACCGGTACTTTCTTTTCTGTGTTCTCTGTCTTCCTTCTCCCCTCTCTTTTTATTTTCCTTCTCTTTCAGGTCCTGCCATTGAGCATCTTGCCTTTTCAGGCCTCTTAATGCTATATTCTTTGAGTTTTCTCTTTTTACTATTTCCTGTGATTTTTAAAAATTTACACAAGGATATGCTCCTCATATTTGCTTTCCCTAATGTGCTAAAGGAAGGAGTGGGGAAGCTTATTACATGCTACTAACTGCTCAAATGAGACCACCTTAGAAATATCTTAGGAAAAAGTACATAAGCAGGCCCATTCAGTATTTTTTCCCTTTAAAATAAAGCTTCCTTGGCATAGACTGGCTACATTGACTTGCTATTTACATTGATCATGACTCCTAAAGTTTAGTGAAAGATAACTTCTCTCTGAAACTTTTTACATCATCAATAAAAGCCATAATTAAGTGACATTTCAGGCATGCTGCAGACTGTTTCTGAATCTGCTCATGAGATAAAAAGAAACTTATCAGTTGGATTTCATTGGCTTTCTAATCTGTGCTAAGTGATTTCAAGTGATTTCTAATACTTTTGATCCTTTCTTAAAGGTATGATGCACATTTAATGGCTTAAGCTCAAATTAAGAATCCATAAGCAAAAATTTCAAAAAGGGCTTTCTTATAAATGAACAACAGAAATTCATCAAAGAACAGTTTTCTTTTTAACTGTAATTCCTTTAATACAGTCTAAATTTGAAATAATAATTACTAAAATATCTGAACGTGATTTGATAATGTGACGAAATCCCTACTTGTCAAATGTTTCATTGTTGTATGACAATGTAGGAAGCAACAGTATTCCCACTCCCTTATTTATTTATTTATTTATTTATTTTATTTATTTTTTTTTTTCTAGTGAAAACTCAAATGCAACAAGGATTAATCTCTATAGCTGCCCGCACTGTTATTACGCATCTGGTAAATCACTTGGGCCATTATCCAATGAGTGGTGGTCCTGCTATGTTAACAAGTCAAGTGTGTGAAAATCATGACAATCATTACAGTGAAAGTACTGAACTTTCTCCTGAACTTTTTGAGAGCCCAAATATCCAATTCTTTGTGTTGAACAATACAACGTTAGTGTCCTGCATCCAAATCAGATCAGAAGAGAGTATACCTGGAGGAGGTTTATCTGCTGGTCTTGCATCAGCCAATTTAAATGTCAGAATCATAGTACGTGATCTCTCTGGAAAATATTCATGGGATTCTGCCATCCTGTATGGACCACCTCCTGTAAGTGGCTTGTCAGAACCTACCTCTCTCATACTTTCTTTGTCTCACCAAGAGAAGCCAGAAGAGCCTCCTACATCTAATGACTGCTCAGAAGATATAACAGTAAAAGATGGGATTTCCTTCCAATTCAAAAAAGGTTTTAGAGAAACTGTACCAACTTGGGATACAATAAGAGATGAAGAAGATGTTCTTGATGAGCTTTTACAATATTTAGGTGTAACTAGTCCTGAATGCTTACAGAGAACTGGAATCTCACTTAATATTCCTGCTCCACAACCTGTGTGCATTTCTGAAAAACAGGAAAATGATGTTATTAATGCTATCCTTAAACAACATACAGAGGAAAAAGAATTTGTTGAGAAACACTTTAATGACTTAAACATGAAAGCTGTGGAGCAAGATGAACCAACACCTCAAAAGCCTCAATCAGCATTTTATTATTGCAGATTGCTTCTTAGTATATTGGGAATGAATTCCTGGGATAAAAGGTAAGAATAAAACAGAAATTTTTTCTTTTCTTTTTTTTACACATTAGTCTTAATTCTTTTTTTAATCAAGCACTAAATTTTATCTATCAATTAGTTCTTTGACCAGTAGGCAGACTTTTTTGAAACTACTGAATTATATCAGGATTCAAGAAATAAAAAAAATAATCTAATCCAATAAATTAAATTTCATAACTAGTAGAACTGTATGACTTAGAAATGATAGCTCATATAATTGAAAAAAAAATCTCCTTTTTTCAACTTTCATGTAAACTCATAGGAAAAATTGTTTTTTCTTACAAATGGTTGAGTTTTTCACACCATTTCCAGCTTCCTAGAGTTAGCACAGATAAGTTAAGGGCTCAGACCTATGAGACTGCCCCTCACTCCAGACAGCTGCAAGTCAGGGCCACCCGTACTTCTGACCAATCAGCTGTAAACCAAGAATTCCCATAACCTCCTCCTTGGGGTTGATAATTAGCTATAATGGTTCGCAAAACATTTACTTAAATTTAACAGTTTATTATGAAGGACAATTAAAGGATGGATATACGGGGGCTGTCCAGAAAAAAGTCCAGCCGTTGTCAATATAATGAGAACAGTTACATGGCTGGGTACAAACTTGGGAAATGAACAGCCAGAGGCACATAGAGTGAAGTCTGGAAGGATCCCAAGTACAGGAGCTTCTATCCCTGCAGTTGGAGTGTGCCGCCTTCCCAGCACATTAAATGTGTTCACCGACCTGGAAGCTCTCTGAAACCCCCATGGTTCAGGGATTCTTCTGTAGACCTCATCACATAGGCATGATTGATTTAAACTCAGGCTCTAGCCCCTCTCTGAAAGTTCTAACCTTCTGATCATGGTTGCTCTTTCTGGGGATGAGGCCTCATCCTGAAGGTATTCAGGAGCCCACCAAGAGTCACTTTATTCAAACAAAAGATGCTCCAGTTACCCAGGAAATCCCAAGGGATTTAGGATCTCTGTAAAATGGTCCTGTCACCTCCATCACTCAGGAAATTACAAGGGTTTTAGGAGCTCCATGTCAGGAACTGGGGACAGAGTCCAATATATATTCCTTATTATGTTTATAAGCCTAATAGGTTTTTAAACAAATAGCAATATGATTATTTTTTGTTTGTACCAGAGGAACAAACTCAAGATTTAGCATCAAATCAAGAAAAAAATTTGGATTTCATTTTTTAAAAATTTGTTGTCTTATACATGTTGCAGACCTCATTAAAACTTGCCATAAACAGGGATGCCGGGATGACTCTGGTTGAGCACTTTCCTTGCAGCCCCCAGGTCTGAGGATCGAGTCCTAGCCCCAGCCTATGTGGACCCATGTGCTGAACTCTGTGGCATGCTTCCCATGTGGGAAGCCCCCAGTTTGATTTCCGTCGGGGGGGAGCTTTCCATGTGGGAGCCGTTCGGTTTTGGCCCCCAGCTTGCAGGGGTGTGCCTCCCATGCAGGAGGCCCCAGGCTGGTTCCCCCGCTGCGCAGCCCCACACCCACCTGTGTGAAATGAAACTATGTTGAAAATTGGTGACGTACAACTATGGAGACTACTCTGGGCCCTCCTGCTTCTCTCTCTGTCTCTCTCCGTGTATCAAAAACAATAAAATCTTTTAAAAAAAAATCTTCCAGTAAACACACAAAGTATTCAAGTAATGAAAAGTCATTAGACTTAAATCAGAAGACCCAGATTAGAGTCATTTAACTTTGAGCCTTGGACTATAGTCTACAAATCGAAGACCTAACTCCTGCCTCACATATTAGATGCTGTACATAAAATACTAAAATTGTACACTAGTGTAGATCATTATTACTATACATTTATATTTAAATTTCTGTGATACTGAACGCTGTAGGGAAATAGAAGAAGCATTATTTAATGTATTGTTTTTGTTCAATTTGTAGTAGGAGGGGAGTTCAGATATTACTGGACAGATAAATCTTAAAATAATTCAAATGCATATGAAGCATTGAAATGGAGTCCTACTTGTTTGCCTAGTGTTTATAATTTGATTTAAACCCTTCCATTTATTAGCAGGGTGTATCCTTTGCTTTATGGGAAAGCCACATTATATCAGGAACACAATTTGCCTTATTATGTGTCCAAATACAGGTAATTGTCACTCATATAAATGCATTCTACTCTCTTTTTCTGTAGAATGGTCTTTGTGTTATATCTTGAGAAAAATTTTACCTCATCAAGCATTGATTTCATGATTATAATTTGTACATACAGTAATGCCCCCTTATTTGCAGGGGATACATTCAAGACCCCCCAGTGTTTGCTTAAAATTGTGCTAGTACTGAACCCTATATAAACTATGTTTTTCCTGTACATTCATACCTATGATAAAGTTTAATATATGAATTAGGCACAGTAAGAAATTGACAATAATAAAGTAGAACAGTCATAACAATATACTATAATTAAAGTTTTGTGAATATGGTTTCCTCTCTGTATCATAACCAAGATGGCCACTAAGTGACCAACAGGTGGGTAACATACAGAATGGATACACTGAACAAAGGGATGATTCATGTCCCAGGCGGGACAGAGTGAGATTTCATCATGCTACTCAAAATAGCACACAGAATTTATGAACTGTGTATTTCTGAAATTTTTGGACCGCAGTTGACCATGGGTAACTGAAACCACAGGTAAAGAGGAAGACTAGTGTATTTTGTATCTATAGAACATATTTGGTAAAATTTAATTGCTTCATAGTATAAGTATAAATACATGTAGTATAAAGCAAGGAAGAAGACAAATTCTATCTGTATTATACTGCTTACTTGGTAATGATTTAGATTTTGAGACTATTCTATTTCTCATGAGGAAAAACTTTCTAACATTTTTATAAAACTCTTGAGAAAGAATCTATAAGTATTTTTATTCATTTTCTTCTGTGTATGAGTTTGGGAAGTTCACAGCATCTGCAGAGAAAAACTTAAATGACCAATAGATAACAGTCCACTGGCAGAAATTTTTGAGGGCCTGACTAGAAATATTGACATATTCTTTACATTTTTAAACGTCTGTTCTCCTTTGTGTTAGAAGTATGAAAAGACATAGGTAGATGATGGATGGATGAATGGATGGATGGACAGAGTTAAGAGTTGTACGAGTACAGTGGAAAGTATTTCTGAGACTCATGTCATTCACTGCAAAGGTGATAAAAATGTTTATCATTTTCTCTATTTAGGAGGAGCTTTCATCTCTTGAAGAAAAATGAAAAACTACTTAGAGAACTTAGGAACTTGGATTCAAGACAGTGGTAAGTTATTGGAAAACTTTTAAATTTATAACTAGTGTACTATTTCTTTGTTTATATATGAATAATAGTGTATTGTTGAGTTATAACTTTCTGAGCAGAAACTTTTTATTTCATGTACTTGTACCTTAGAAATAATAAACTGTTTAAGAAAAATATAGGGCTACATTATAATGTTTGGTATCTTTGTATTGTTTATACCTTTTTTACGCATTTCAGAACCATCTTTTGAATTGCACAAATCTAATTGAACCTAAAAAATATCTTAGTTTTCCCATACTTACCCTTTTTGAGCAGTCTGAGGCCTCAAGTGAAATGACTAATGAATACAAGCTAATACCTACAAAAAATACTAATGGAACAAAGAAGATGGATATAGTTTATTATACTGCTATAAATCTGATTCTCTTTAAGCCCTTGGATATGTACCCATTTATATGTGGACTTTGATGCGTAAAACCCTGTTATATCGTTGTTGTAATGATCTCTAGTTTCCTGATGTATCTGGATGAGATTTCCTGGAGAACCAGTACTAGAAACTACAAAATATTATTTCACTGAAATTCCCATAAGGTCAACCTATGTACCACTTTCCTTTTCAGGCTCATAAAAATGAAATTTTTGGATAGGTCCTTTTTGACAATGTAACTAGAGATAATAAAGCAACCCTTTGGATGTCACCATTATTAAGAATGACTGTATTTCTGAGATCTGAAATTCACAACCTCCTTAACATGCACATTTACATCACTCTCTCACATCTTACTCAACTAGTGTTTAGACTTTCTTGTCTCCAGGATTTTACTTTTCCTGTTCCTACAATAAATCTGCCCAACCACCTTCCTATCCAGCAAACTCACATATTGTCCACTATTTTTAAAACACCACATCGAACATCCTCAAAACTATTCACTTAAGTTTATACATATGGCAATAATCACTTCTCTAATCAGAATCATTCTTATCATCTACTTTATCTACTCCTGTGCAGCAATAGAAAATTATAAAACCAATATGATATAAACAGTTACATGCTCTTTTACTTCAACAGCCTTCTCTACTGTTTGGCAAATTTCTTACCTCTTGTTCACGTCTTACTTTGTTTCTCACATTGATTATTATACACCACTTCTTTATTACTCAAACCCTTCATTATAGTCAAAAGGTCATCTCTACTCTAACCTCACTTGGGTTCAATTCAGAGTTTTAAACTATACTAATGTCAGTCTGCTAGAACAGTAGCTCTGAATCTTTCTTCCTCAACACATTCACGTTTTAACACGTTAGTCATATTTCTCATTAATTAAATCCAATGATTCTGACAATTGGGAAACTAGTTTGAAACAAGCCACCCATCATGCCATCATTCTACAGGTATGCAAAGTACATAAGTTGATTCAGGCCTTTCCCACATCAAACAGCTCTCTCTGCCTTACATCTTCCTCTAAAATTTCTATGTTGAGCCATCTTCTCTTGCTCACCTTGAGTTTCAGAAAAGCCTTTCCCCCCCCCCCCTATTTTGCTTCCCACTTTCTCTGCCTACTCTAGGGTCTTCAAAAAATTATTCCTTCTTTGTCTTGGGTTTCTAATTACTCCTCTTACCATATGTACATTTGTTATCTGCCTTTAACCAAAACAAGCTTTCCTCCGTGACTACCCTTTCAAGCCATAATCTGTCCCTTTCATGCCTATTACTACCAAATCTATGAAAAAATATAATTTTTATTCACTTACTATAACTCCTAACTGGTTGTTGTTGTTTTTTAACTTTCCTAAGAATGATGTTTTTAAAATAATGTTTAATTTCTTTGTCTATTCTAGAAAATATAAAATTGAAAAAATAAACCATATGTTTATAACACTATTGTTAACATTTACTTATGTATCTTCAGTATTTCTTTTTTGATAGACATGTACTTAAGATTTTTGTTTGTTTTACAAAACTGGAATCATATATAGTAAGTTATCCTTTGTAAAATTATATATTGTGATCATTTTCCTCAGAAAACTTTGGTATTCTCCAGAAATAACTTTTTATAGTGCCAAGTTCTATGGTTATTGGACATTTAAATTAAAAAAAAAATTTTTTAAGATTTATTTTATTGCTTTGATAGAGAGACAGAAGAGAAGTGGGAAGGCCCAGAGCAGTCTCCATAGTTATATGTCATTAGTTCTCCACATGGTTTCCTTCCACACTAGTGGGCGCAGGGTTGCGCAGGGCGGGAACCAGGCTGGGGGGCCTCCCTCAGGGGAAGCACGCCCCAGGCAGGAGACAAACTGGGTTCCTCCCACATGGGAAGTACACCCCAGTTCAGCATATGGGTCTGCATGGGCCAGGGCTGGGACTCAATCCTTGGTCCCTGGGGCTGCAAGGCGAGTGCTCAACCTACTGTGCCATCTCAGCATGCCCTTTAAAAATGTATTGCCCTAGGCTAGATTTCTAGAAATGGAATTAATAGACCAAAGTATAAGAACTTATTTCAGGTCATATATATTGCAAAATCGTTTTCCATGGGGGATGCTGGGAAAGCTCAGCAGGTTGAATGTTTGCCTTGTAACTGTGAGGTCCAGGGATCAAATCCCAGCCCTGGCCCATGCAAACCTATGTGCTGAACTGTGGCTCGCCTCTTAGTTCAGTTCCCACCCCAAATAGCCCCCAACACCCACCTGTGTGGAATGAAACTTATATCACAACTAATGATGTACTGCTATGGAGACTCCTCTGAACCCTCCCCCCTTTTCCTCTCTCATCTTCTTTCAAACAATAAAATAAAATTTTTACCATGAAGTACTAATTTCTGATCCTACCAGCATTGTGTAAGAATACTTGTACTCATATAACTTCAACCTGGCCAACACAAGATATATATCACCTTTTCTTAATCTTTGTATCTTAAGAGGCAGATTATAGTATCTCTTTAAGTTATAGTTCTTTATGGCTGATAAAGTTATTTTTTCATATATTTGTAAGAAATTTTAGTCTATTTACAAATTCAGGTTTTTTTATTCTATTTAGAAATTTTTCTTTATTGTAAGAACTCCTACATATGTGTATATAATTAAGGATTATTTTATGTAGTTATCATGGGAGTTTTCTCAGTTGTTTTTGGCTTTCAGTTTTCAATAATTTGAAGTTTACATACAGGTTTTTCATATTTATGTAATTATATCTCAATGTTTTTTCTTTGGAGTTTGTTGTGTTTGAGAGTTGTCTTAAAAACCAATTAAACATTCTATTATATTTACTTCTAGATCTTTAATATTTTGTTGGGGTGGTGATTATTTTACATTTAGTTCTTTATGCCTCAAATACATTTTTCTGTCTGGAATGAGAAATGAAACTAGCTTGAATGTTGGAGAATTGTCTATTTCTAGAATTTGTTGAATACGTACCTTTCCCATTGATTTGATATCTCCTTTATTAAATATTAAGCTGTCAGTTTCAAAACTGTTTATTGCTAATGATTTGTCTATCAATTTTGTGCAGATGTTAGTTACTGTTTTAATTTAATATAGCTTTATAATTTAATATCTGATAGACCCAGTCTTCTTTCTCACTCCACCCACACACATTCTTCTTCTTTTCTTAGATATTCTCACCTGTTTATTCTTCCAGATACATATTAGAATCATACTGTTGTTTTCAAGGGAAAATGTCCCATTGATATTTTAGTTTGATTTGCACTAAAACTTTCATATGGAAAGAATAAAAGCACATCTGTTATCTTCAAAATTTCCATTCATAATCATGGCATGTTTTTCATTTATCCTGAGACCTAGACATTACTTTTAAGGGCATTTTATTGTTGTGTTGCTATACTGAATAGAATCTTTTCCCCCATTATATCTTCTGAGGTTTTTAAAATAATTTATTATTTATCCAAATGCTTTAGTGAATTCTCATTGATTTTAAATATTTTACAGTTGTCTCACTCTTATGATTTGTTTGGGCATGTAATTATTATCTGCAAATAATCTTTCTAAAAATTATGCCTGTTTTGCTTATATCATGTCCATTGCACTGACCAGAAATTGCACATGCTATATAGTAGGAATAGATATTTTGTCTTTTTTGATTTTAATGGAAATAACTCTTCTGTTTCATTCTTAAGATATTATTAGTTGCTGGTTTGAAATAGGTACTTTTTATAATGCTAAACCTGTTTTCTAGAAATTTTTATAGCAAAAAGTTGTTAAATGTTATTAGAATCTTTTTCAGCATCAATTCAGATTTTCATGTAGTTTTGCTTACTTATCTAGTTTATGTATTTTAATATCACTAGATTACATATATTAAATAATTCTTACATCTTTCACATAAAGTTTACTGGGTCTTTTGACTTCCTATTGTTAAATTAACTAGAATTTCATTTTGAATTGGAGTACTATATACTCCACTGTTAGCATACAAGGTTTACAAACAACTTAGTAAAATTTTATAAGCTTGGTATATCAGTGTTTCACAGCTTTCTTCATGTCAGTGACATGTGGCAGCATCTTGCTGAGTGGCATTCATGATAGTTGCGTGTTGTGTGCAGTCACGAATATGTTGAAACTTGAATTAGAGCAACGAACAAACATGAAATTTCTTGTTAAACTTGGCAAGAGTGGAAGTGAAATCATGGACACGTTAGTCCAAGGTTATGGGGATAATGCCATGAAGAAATTGGCAGTGTATAAATGGATTCAATGTTATTCTGAGGGGAGAGAAAGCATCACTGATGAGAGGTCAGGGCAACAGCAGAACTGGTGAAAACATCAGAAAAACTTGTCGAATTGTGCGTTAAAATCATCAGCTGAGTGTGAGAAGCATAGCAGACCTAGTAAACACTGATAGGAGAAACAGGAAAATCTTGGCATGAGACAGGTATGTGCAAAAATGATCCTGAAGGAGCTCAACAGTGAACAAAAGCAAAGGAGGGTCTAAGTTTGCCAAAATGTTTTGAAGAGTTAAGTCGATGTTTTGGGCTATGTTAGCACTGTGATGAAACATGGGTGTACAAGTATGACCCTGAAACAAAGTGTCAAAAAGTGCACAATGGAAGTCAGCCAGTTCTTCACAACCAAAACAGTTCTGTCCAAATCAAGAGTGAAAATGATGTTGCTAACCTCTTTTGATATTAGAGGGATTGTTCATTATGAATTTGTACCAACTGGACAGTAAACCAAGTTGACTATTTGGAAGTGCTGAAAAGGCTGTGTGAAAAAGTTAGATGGAAATGACCTGAACTTTTCACCAACAACTCATGGTTCTTGCTCATGACAATGCACCAGCTCACATGGCACTGTCTGTGAGGTAGTTTTTAGTCAGTAAACAAATAACTATTGGAACACCCTCCCTACTCACCTGATCGGGTCCCCAATGACTTTTTTTTTTTTTTAACCCAAAGCTAAGGGAAATATTGAAAGGAAGACATTTTGATGACATCCAGGACATCAAGGGTAATACAGTGATGGCTCTGATGGCGATTCCATAAAAAGTTTCAAAATTACTTTGAAGGGTAGGATAGGGTGCTGCCATCAGTGCATAGTTTTCCAAGGTGAGTATTTCGAAGGTGACCTCAGTGATATTCACCAATGACTTGAGGCATGTAGCACTTTTTCTAGAATGAGTTCTCATTTCAGCCCTCATATCTGTTCTTATACAGTACCACAGTGCACTGATTTCTGTATTATTGTAACAGGTTTTAAAACTGGGAATTAGGAATCTTCCAGTTTTGTTTTCTCTTTTAAGATTGTTTTGAATATTCTAGATCTTTTGCGTCTTCCTGTGGATTTTAGGATTAGTTTGCCAATTTCTACAAAAAAGAAAAGGGCAGCTCGGAAGGCAGATTGGGTTATGATAGGGTTTGCCTTTATAGTTTGTAGATTAATTTGGAGGGTATTATCATCCTAATAATACTGTCTTCTAGTTATAATGTATATTTTTAATCTTTAATTTCTTTTGACAATGATTTGTAGTTTGCAGAGTATAGCAGATATTCAAATAATGCTATTTTGTTCAATATTGTTTTACTGTATAATTGATTCGGGGTTGGGGGGATCAAATCTGTGTAGAGTTTGCCCATTCACCTCATGTCTGCATGGGTTTTTTCTGGGTACTAAAGTTTCCTCCCACGTCCCACAGGTTTGCACATTAGGTTAACTGGCATGTCTAAATTGTCCCAGTATGAGTGAGTGTGGGTGGGTGTGTGAGTGTGCCCTATGATGGAAAGGCATTTGTCCAGGTTGGTTCCTGCCTTGCACCTTGAGCTACTGAGGGAGGCTCCAGCCACCATGACTTTGAACTGAAATAAGCAGGTTATAAAATAATTATCTTAGTTTTTTTTATTACTCTATTTTAAATATGTGTGGTTCATATTTTTTTTAGTTTTTATATTAGAACTGTTTTGGGTCTCTATTTAGAAGTTTTTGTGACTAGAAATACACAGTAGCAACTTAACTCTTGTTTATATCAGCCAATGGTAAAATTGGTTACATTATATGTCACTTTGCTTAGTCATTGTTTCCAAGAACCTAATGATGATATTAAGTAAGGATTTACTCTGTAAGTTTTGTACTTCTGTTAAATATGTGTAACTAAGTATTTTTATTATTTTTGATGCTATTGTAAAAGGAATTGTCTGAGTTTTGTGTTTGGATTGCTCATTGCTAGCATGTAGGTCATAAAATTGATATTTGTATGTTCATATTATTTCCTAAACCCTTCCTGAACTCATTCATTAGCTTTAATAGTTTTTTTAGTGAATTCCTTAGGATTTCCTATATATGTACAAAAGCATCTCATCTGCAAATAGAGTTAGTTTTACTTCTTCCTGTCATTCAAATTACTAATTCCATCTCTTTGCTTGTTATTGATCTATTCAAATAATGTCTTTTCTCTAACTTGGTTGTAGTAATTTGTGTCTGTCTAGGAATTTGTTGGGATACAGTTATTCATAGTATTCCCTTACCATTCTATAAGTTATTTAGTTCTATAAGATATGTAGTGATGTCTCTTCTTTCATTCCTGATTTTAGTAATTTGATTTTTCTCTTTCTTTCTGTCTATCTTATTAAAATTGTTGGGGTGACATTGGTTACATATGTTTCAAGTGTACAGTTGTATAATATATCATCTATGTGTTGCATTGTGTGCTTCACCCATAGTTAGTTCTCCTCCCATCACCATATATTTGACTCCCTCTCTCCTCTACGACCTCCTCCCCTGTTACCTACCCTATGTTAACTACTAAACTATTGTCTATGTCCATGAGTTTTTGTTTCTTTGTTTGCTATGTTCCTTTGTTGCTTTCAGTTTTATATCCCACATATGAGTGAAGTAATTTGATTTTTGACTTTTTCTGTCTGACTTATTTTGCTTATTAGCATGATAATCTCAAGAACCATCCATTTTGTCACAATTGGCATTATTTCATCTTTTCTCATGGCCATGTATTCTATTTTTTTTCTTACTTAGCCCAACTATATGTTGTCAATTTTATCATTTCAAAGAACCAAATTTTGGTTTCATTGATTTTTCGTCGTCGTTTTTCTGTTTTCTCTATTCCATTTATTTCTACTCTAGCTTTTACTATTTACTTCTTTCTGCTTGCTTTGAATTTAGTTCTTTTTTTTTTCTAGTTTCTTAAGGTAAGATTTAGTTATTGATGTGAGATATTTTCCTCTTTTTTAATATAGGCATTTACATCTATAAATTTCTCAATGAGCACTGCTTTACCTTCATGCCGTCAGTTTTGGTATGTTATGTTTTCATTTTTATTCGTCTTTGTTTTCTAATTTCCCTTGAGATTTATTCTTTGGCCCATCAGGTTTTGGGGAATATTTTGTTTTATTTTCACATATATGTGAGTTTCCCAATTTTTCTTCTTTTATTTATATCTAATTTCATTTCATTGTGGTTAGAAAATATACTTTTCATGATTTCACTCCTTTCATGTTTATTGAAGCTTGTTTTGTGGCCTACCATATGGTCCATCTTGAAAGATCTTCCCTGAATGCTTGAAAAGAATGTGTTTTCTGATACTGTTGGGTGGAGCATTCTATGGATGTATGTTAGGTTTAGTTTATTTATACTGTTATTCAAGTCTTCTGTTTTCTTGTTGATATTCTCTTAGTTGTTTTGTCAATTATTGAAAGTGGGATATTGATGTCTCCAATTGTGATTGTTGAAATGTTTACTTCTGCTTTCAGTTTTGTCTGTTTTTGCTTCATGTATGTTGAAGCTCTCTTGGAGTGCATATGTTTTTAATTTTCATATCTTCCTTTTAGATTGGCCTATGAACATTATGAAATGTCTCTTCAGCTCTAATAACAATTTTTGTTTTAAAGCCTGATATTAGTGTAGTTACTTTTATTCTCTTGGTTACTTTTTGCATGGTATCTCTTTTACTTCCAAATGTATGTGTGTCTTTGAATCAAAATTGTGTTGGTGGTAGTTGTCGTTTGTTTCTTTTCTAGTGACTTGGCTGAACTAAACCTGCAAAGTCTATTCCCCACAGTGTGCAGCCTCTGATCTCCATGTTCAAATTCAAAAACAAAGAAAAAATTATTATTATTATTATTATTTTAATCTTTTAGCCTGGCTACCAAGGGTTCTCCCCTGGTCTGGCCTAATCTACATAGTAATCAAATTTTGTGCTTTATCCTCCTTAATCAATTGAACTTTTTGTTTGTTTGTTTGTTTTTATTGTTTTATTATGTGTGTGTGTGGCTTGGAGTGGCTCTCATGTTCAGAGTGTTTACAGTTTTTTGCCCAATGTTTACCCAGAGACTAGTAGCTTAAAGGCATGCTCTCTGATTGCTCCAAAGAGGGTATAGCCTTGAATATGCAGTCTACCAGACCGCCAGGGATGACTTGGTGCTGTGTTTAAGTCTTGGCTTCCTAGAAGCTGATCCTGACTTCAAGTTGAGTATTACTGTTAACACCAGTGAAGCTTTACCTTGTGTTTATAGGTCTGTGTAGCTTGGGGATTGCTTACATGTCATTATGATTGCTTGTGGGTGGGTGCAATGTGGTGAGTGTGCTCAGTCTTTCAATCCCCAGAATGGACTCTCTTTGGCAACTTCCTCTGATTCTCTCTATTAAAACTTCTGGCGGCTCTGCTTTTTGCTTGTATTACAATGCTGCTAGCTTCACTTAACTGCTTTCCCCCAAGATCTCCTTTGTTTTTAACAACACTGTTAGTCATGAAGTTCTCCAGGTTTTGTTCCAAAATAAAAATCATTCTCCTCAGGTGCAGCTGCTACTGAGTTCTTGTCTTTATGACTTGCCTTTCACCCTAATAGAACACTTGTGCCATATATCTCAGCTGGGGTCAGGGACTAATTTTTCCTGCAGTGGCAACCTCACTCTGCAGGTGAGTACCTGGGGAGAGACTGAGTATTCCTTTTCTTCTTTTCATGTCCCTTCTGGTGTGAGACCTCCACCCTGCTATTAATAGTAAATTGGAGTAGGGAAGATTAGGACAGTTTTGTACATAAAGCTTGTGTCCTAAGAGAGGGAGCTAGAAGTAAAATACTAATTCTGGTCATAAAATGCGTAAGAAAGACCTGGTTCTCTTACCCGTAGCTGCCTGGGATAGAGTTTCTGTAGCATGGGGCTGGGGAGGACGAGAAACACAGCCAGCCTGCCTTTATCAAGGTAAAAACATAACTCCCAGACTGGGAAATGAAAGGGAGAGGGAACCCCTATCTTGGCCTGAGTAGAACACTCAGATTTAAAATTTATGTGACATGGAAGTAAAGGGGTGGAGTAAAGGAGCAGGTTGTGGCTCCTCTGTTCTTATCAGATTTAGTAGATTTTCTTGAAAAAACATTTCTCCATTTATTATATGCCTTAGGACAATATCCAGAGACTTTAAATGATTTTTAACAAACACTTGCACCAGTTAAATTGTTATTTGCTTGGGAGAAAGTTCACTGAGAGACTCGTTCTGTAATTCTAGAAGTACCCCTCCAAAAAAATCATATTTTCATGCTTACACTAGATTATCCTAATGATACAATGAATACACCAATGGTTTGACAAAGTACTCACCACCTAAAGTGAAATATTGCCATTAGTGAAAGCAGCTAAAACATCTTTGTTCCTGATTTTAAGTTGCTGATATTGAAACCCACCATCATGATTTGACAACTTCAGAATGTGTAAGGGAATTGTGGTTGTCTGACCTAAACTTTTAAAATAGTATCAATACTTATTTACTCATTATTGAATGTGGTTTGTTTGTTTGTTTTTTTACTTGTTATTATTGGATGTGGTTTGTTTGTTTTATTAATTCCTACATAGTTTTTTAATTTCTACATACTGAAGTACTGAAAATATTACTCTGGTCATAAAATTTGTTAAATTAACCTAGTTCAAATATAGTGTGCCCTGGTTAGTTTGGAAAACCAAATTTCATACAAAACATTTTTGATTTTAGGGAGAACTGAAAATAAAATGTCTAAAAACACGATTACTCTATATAGTTTTATAGTATTTGTGTATACATTTCTTATTCTGTATTATAAGTACTTTGAAGAGATGAATCATTTCTCATTCATCTCTGTTCTTCTGGTTTTATTTCTACAACACAATATCTTTAACTCTGGATTCAGGCATATTATACAATAGGCAACTTTTTAGATGCTTCATGCATTGGCACCTGTGTGTCTTTCTTGATACACTTTCTCTTCATTCACCAAATCTTACTTACCTTCACCCAATTCAATATTACTTTCTTCAAATTTCTCTGTTTCTCTAGTCAGAAGTAATCATGCTTTTTTTCTGTGCCAATGGCAATTTTGTAACTTTTATAATTTTTCACTTAGAATTACTTATCTCCCTCTTTAGATTATAAGATTTATTTCATTTTTATCTTTATTGCCACATACTTTGCATATAAAACTTAATTATTGGATGAATGAATGGATAAATTAATGATTAACTAAATGGCGTAATATTTTGTTTTACAGCCGAGAAACACACAAGATTGCAGTATTTTATGTAGCTGAAGGACAAGAAGACAAACATTCCATTCTTACCAATACAGGAGGAAGTCAAGCATATGAAGATTTTGTAGCTGGTCTTGGTTGGGAGGTACTGTTCTTTTATTATATTTTTAAATTATTTCTTTTTATTAGGAAGCTTATTTTAGAAGAATTTTTTTAGGAAACTCAGCAACTTAACAATGGGTTTCTTATTGTTTCTGCTTTATATTTACAGACAGTAGTGGTTTGGGACTTTGAAAGGAAAATTATTGGCTGTTTTATGAGACAGTATATTGTCAGAGAGCATATTGTGAAACGATATATTGTCAGAGAGTATAAGACTCAGGTTTAAAGATCTGAATTTTCCTTCCTCAAAGCTGTAACCACTAGACTCGTAGTCTTCAAACTAAAATATGAATATATTGAGGACTGTACCAAGATTTTCCAGGGGTCATGTTGGCATGGTTAGTTTAAAGGACATTAATTTCCCGATACTCAACTTCACTAAAATTAATGCCTGAGAACCTTTCTGCCTCTTTTCTCTCCTTTTCTATCCTTCAATTTTGTATTTAAAAAAAGGCTTGCCACTTACCCGAGCCCCAGAAGGTTTGGCACCAAAAAGAGACAGTTCATTTAGTAGGGCACGTTCCTGAGAGACAGTATCTATCAGAGCAAAACAAGAAATATGAAAAGAAAATTCCAGATGGCAGAGTAGGTAAACATTGTGCTTACCTCCTATGACATCAGAATTACAACTAACCTACAGAACAATCATCATGGAGAACCTCCTGAAGTCTAGTTGAACTGAGGCCCTACAACTAAGAATATATAGAAGAAGTCACCTCAAGACTGAACGGGCTGGTCCTGTACCTGCATGTGATCACTCAAAATTGGGAGGGATATCTAAGCTGCAGAGATTCTCCTGGAGGAGCAAGGGATCCCAGCCTCACACCAGGCTCCTCAGCCCAGGGTTTCACTGCTGGGGAGAGATGTTCTCATAACTTCTGACTGTGAAAACAAGTGGAGAGTGTGGCGGGGTGAGATTAGGGTGGCTGTAGTACAAAATGCTCCTCTTAAGAGGCCCGCACATGGACTTGCTGACATGCTCACTCACTCTAAGCTCCAGCACTGGGGCAGAAGCTTGAAAGGCTCCAGGGACATACAGGGAGAAATAGGATTATCTGGCTTCAGGACAAAGGCTGGAGGCGCAGTTTCTCCTGGACAGAGAAACTGGCAGAAGCCATTGTTTCTTTGTTGAGCCCTCCCTACTCCCAATGTGCAGACATAGTCGGCCACCATATGTGAGTCTCCATTAACCTGGCAAACACCATTTGTTCACCCCACCCCTATGATCCCCTGAAACCCCAACCCACCTAACTGTCAGGCTGACCCTAACCACTTCCAGTGTCTTTTCCATACAAACAGCCGGTCTTGGGTCATGCTGCAGAATTTCCTAAAATCTCTCAAATGTTCATAAAACCTAAACAAGTAGCATCTGGCTTCGGCATGTTCCATACCTCTTGCTGAGCAGCCCTAAACCCAGCACTAGCAGCAGCCAGCTGACCTCATTTGGCAGCTTGGTTTCTTAAGGCACCTGTGCATAAAGTGGCCATCTGCAAATTGCTTTGTGGCTCATGCCAGGTGGCCCCAGACAAGGCAGGCACAAGCTGCAGCTGAAG
>PVKE010013003.1:0-37326 GCA_004027555.1 Craseonycteris thonglongyai
TATAGTAGATATTATACAATATACAGTAGATCTCTAAAACTTAATCTTTGCATAGCTGAAGTTCTAGGCCCGCTGAATTGAAACTCCCTGTGTGCTACCCCTCCAGTTCCTGGCATCCATAATTCTTCTCTGCTTTAATGTATTTGACTATTTTAGATACCTTCTATAAGTGGAATCATGCAGTATTTATTTGTAGTTCTGTGACAGTCTATTTTACTTATGATAATATCCTTAAGACTCATCCATATTGCCACATATGGAAGGATTTCTTTATTTTTTAAGACTGAATAATATATATGTGTTATCGTATACATCCCATTTTTTCTTACCCACTCTCCATTGATAGACATTTAGATTGTTTCCATATCTTGGCTATTGTGAATAAATAAGCAATGAACATGAAAGTGCCAACATATTCGAGATCCTGATTTCATTTTTTTTTTTTTTTGGATAAATATCCAGAAATGGTGTTGCTGAATTATATGGTATTTCTACTGTTAATTTTTTGAAGAAGTTCTATACTGTTTTCCACAATGGCTGGAGCATTTTATATTCCCACCAACAGTGTACAAGTTTCCAATTTCTCCACACCCTCACCAACATTTACCTTTTATATCTTTAATTAATAGCCATCCCACAGGTATGAGGTGATATTTCACTGTGGCTTTGATTTGTATTTCCCTGATGATTAGTAATATTGAACTTCTTTTCACATATCTATTAGCCATTTATATATTTTCTGGCCATCTGTAAGTCTTTCATGGATAAATATTTAAGTCCTTTACCAAGTTTTTAATTAGGTTACTTGGGGGGGAGGGGGGTACAATTAAGTTGAAGAAGTTCCTTATATATTTTGGCTATTAACCCCTTATCAGAGATAAGATTTGCAAATATTTTCTCCCATTTCATAGGTTGCCTCTTTACTCTGTTATTTATTTTGCTGTGCAGGAACTTTTTAGTTTGATATAGCCCCTCTTGCCCTTTTTGATTTTGTGACCTGTGCTTATGCTGTCATATCTAAGAAATGGATGCCAAGACCAATATGATGAGCCTTTTCCCATGTTTTCTTCTAGGAGTTTTATACTTTCAAATCTCATGTTTAAGTCTTTATTTAGAGTTGACTTTTTTTTGCCTATAGATAATAGATATCCAGTTTTCCAACACCATTTGTAGAACAGGCTATCCTTTCCCCATTCTGTATTCTTGGCAGCTTTGTTGAAGATCAGTTGACCATATATGCATGGATTTATTTATGCTAGTACCATACTCATTTGTTACCGTAGCTTTGTAATATATTTTAAAATCAGAAATTGATGTTTCCAGCTTTGTTCTTTTTTCTCAAAATAGTTTTGACTATTCAGGGTCCCTTATGGTTCCAAATTAATTTTATGACTTTTTTTTCTATTTCTGTATAGAAATAGATGCCAAATGCTATTGGGATTTCAATAGGGATTGCACTTAACCTGTAGATTACTTTGGGTAGTATCACCATTTTGACAATATTAAGTCTTCTTAAGCAAGAACACAGACTGTCTTAACATTTATCAGTATCTTATTCAATTTCTTTTGTCTATGTTTTGTAGTTTTCAGTGCACACATCTTTCACCTCTTTAGTTAAGTTTATTCCTAAGTATTTTATTCTTCTTGATGTTATTGTAAATGGAATTGTTTTCTTAATTTCCTTTTTGGATAGTTCGTTGTTAGTGTATAAAAATGCAACTGATTTCTGTATATTGATTTTGTATCCTGCAACTTTCCTGAATTCATATATTAGTTCTAAAATGGTAAAATTTTTTGTTATATGTTTTTTTGACACAATTAAAAAAAAACTCATTACTAATCACTGACTTCATGAAATGTTTTCAGTATACAACAAAGCAACAGGTACCTAGATATGGTGTCAAACATTTTGTAAATAATTCCTAGACCCTATAACTAGATTTCTTTTTAGGAAATACAATATGCTGCTGATTTTTAGCTCTAAAACTGATAATCTATACATATCTGCTGGAGATGTACTGGAAGTGTTCTACCAGATATAATAAAGCATTAAGGTCAAGTGATCTGAATTCTGTCCTAGCTCTGCCACATACTAGGTGTAAGATCTTGAGCAAGTTATTTAACTTCTGTGGACCTGATTTTTCCCATCTGTGTAATAATAAAAAATGGTACCTGTTTCTTAAGATGGTTATGAGAATTAAATAAAATAGTAGGTATAATGTAGGTACAATGTTGGACTCATATTAAATGTTTAATAAAAGTAATTAATGATAAAATAGCCATATAATGATAATAATGATTAACTGGACCATCCACTCACTCACCTAGTCCTTATTTATAAGCAAGAACTTATAACTATAGGACAATAGGGAAGGTTTAAGTGTGCAATATTAGGTCCAGGAAAGATTTTTTTCCCCTTATGAGTTAACCAGATTCACATAGGTACGTCATATGAGGGCTGTCTGGAAAAAAAAATACAGCCATTGTCATAAGAGCAATTACATGGCTGGATACTTTCCAGACAGCCCTCATATACGTCTGGGATAGTTTCAAATACAAACTGTTCTCTGCCTATGTACTAATAAGTTGAAAATATTTTTTAAACCCATCCTCAACTATTAAATTATCTGGCTTTACTCCGCTTTTGGGGGGGAGAAGTCAATAAAAAAAAAATAGAAAGGGGATTGTTTCTAGTTGAATGGGCAAAGCCAAAAACCTGCTCTGCATTGACTAAATTTTTTTAGAAATTAAGTTTGACTCATGCTGACGCCATTAATCCCTCAGTTTATAAATACTGTTTGATCCCAGTGATTCTCTTTAAAAAACAAAAAAGGTCTCCCTTTCATGTTACAACTGGAGCACAAATTAATTGTAAAAAAAATACTATCCATATCAAATCAATTACCATGTTCTGTCAATTTTTACTCTATAATTACTTCCTAGCTATCCTTTTCTTTCCCACTACTGTTTTACTAATGTTATCCGTTCTCATCTCACTCCTGGATATCTTCACTAGTCTCTTTTTAGTCCCTCTGCAAGTAGGATCTACCACTGTTCTATTTTGTCCTATGAGAAGCCATAAGAAAAATCTTCCTAAAATATCACATATAATTTTCTTGACTCTGTGCTTCCTAAAGGATAAAATCCAAACCCCTTAACTTAACTCTCAAGTTAACTCTCAAATTGTCTTCCATAAGCTTATCCCAAACCCAATCCAATTTCATCTCTCAAGGAAAGCCTTTTACAACTGGTTCCCAAATGGCTTTGGTATATGGAAGTGGGATTGACCCAATGGCACATAATCATTATCTTTAGCTCATCCATTCCCAAACATTAGGCAGTTTGTGTATTGGGAATGGGGGTAAAAAAGAGAGAGAGAGAGAGAGAGAGAGCGAGAGCGCGCATCCCTTCATATCCAAATATTCCTAACCATGACTAAAAAAATATCCCAAAAAGGAATCAAAAGTTAATATGCATAAAACAAAAACCCACTTAATTCACCAGAAAATTTTACTTCTAAGCATATGCTCTCAGTTATATCCAGAGTCCTTCCAATTTCCAATTTCCAAGACTGCCAGAAGATGAGCATAAAACTGGTCTCCATGGTAGTAACTCATCAATCTACTAATGTCAGTAAGGTTTCATAATGCTCACTTCCATACCTTCACCATAGCCCTCCCCTATACTAGTAAAGCAAATGAGGCTACTGGGGGAGCAAGCCAGAGGCTGGAAAAAGTGGAGTAAATCAGCTGCCAAACCGGGGACAGATTCAGCAGTTGCTAAGAGTTGGCCATTTAGTTTCTGTCTGTTTTTAGTTTTTCCCTGTATTTTTTTTTTCATTCTGAATAAACAAGCTAGCTCAAAGACATCAAGACTCTCAAGATGTGAGAGGTTTCTTCACATGCAAACCACAGCTCCTCAAGACCTGTATTTTCCACAAGAGAATATTTTAAAACATTAGACTCATAGACTCTCTATAGACTCTGGGGCTCTTTTGTCAATGGTGATTACAAACACAGATCCAGAAACAACCACTGGAAGGGCAACTATTTTCAAGTTAAGTGAATTAAAGACCTTTGTTTTCAATTTGGATGAGTTCCAGAGCACCACACCTAACCCATTCATAATTCTTTCAACAAATATTTATTGAACACTTACTATGTGTCAACCCTGCATATGGCACAGGATATGTAGTTATTTTAAAAATACCACCATATACTCAAGGGTAGAAATACCAGGGACAGAGGTCTACTCTAAGATAAAGTGTGCAGTGAGTCTTGAAGCATCATTGTTTTATAGTAAAAGGATCATCAATCCCTCTCTGGCTTTTAAATATTATAAGTGTATGTTAAAACAGGGGTTCAGTACAAGTAAGCAAGCATTATGACCACCCATTATGTACTCATCACTGAACTTGTTATAAGATTCTCAAATGAATTTGGAGACACCATACATTGTTGAAAAAACAGATTTACAATCATCAGCTCGACTCTGCCAAGTCCTAGTTGTAAAGCTGGGACAAGTTACTTAGCCTCTGTGGACTGCAATTTGCTCCTGTTTAAATAATGGTATTTGGGAAACCTGCCTGGTAGGTTTCTTGTGAGGATTAAATGAGATATAATGTAAATTGCCTTTCAGAGGGCAAGTGCTCAAGAACTATTACCTTCTTTCAAAGAAATCAGGGCCATTGACACCAATTAGGAGGTTGCCATTGTAGGAGACAGCCTGGAAATGGGCAGTGACAGTAAGACAAAAGAGAAAGTGAGAAATACCAAAGTCAGTTAAGCAGGCAAAAAGATAGTTGGCACTGCAAACCGATTTCATTAGACTCATGAACTAAAAGAACCATGCCTTTATAGGAAAAAAAGCTAAGTCTCAAAATAAGGGTGAACCTTTTCTGTCTTAAGAAAATTAGACTTTGAGACAAAATGCAAAATTTAGAGAAGAGGAAACGTTATCCTTGGGGTAAAATATTTAAGGTCATTACACTTAGTAAGATGAAGAAAAACAATTATCTAAAGAGATCAACAGTAATGAATTCCTTTATAAACTATCTTTGATGAAGAATCATACAATGACTGAACGGACCACTTCTGGCCATGGGTTCTATCCTTCTGCAGCCCAAGACCATGGTGTCCACGGCCAAAGGAAAACATCCGATTTCACTGAGTTTTTGGCAAAGGAAAAATGACTTCCCTTTAAGGTCACCCCCTCCATTTACAACTTTGGTTTGAGTTAAATATTTTATGCAATGTCATTGTTAATAGCCAAAACCAATTTAAAAAAGGCTTAGAAGGCTTATATTCTCTCTCAAACATTTTTATTCTGGGTCCATTTTTCCAGGAAAAAAAGGTAATCTGAAGGAAGCATTAGGAATTAAGACCTAGAGTCAAACTGCCTGCCAGAGTGGGGTGAGGAGTATGGGTTGGGTATAAAAATCCTGGCTCTACTCCTTACTAGCTTTGCAGCCTCTTTCCATTCCTATGAAATATCCAGAATAGGCAAACCCAGAGAGACAGATGGTTATATTAGTGGTTGCCTAGGTCGAGGAGGGAGGGGGGATGCACTTTGGGGGAGAAATCTAAGAGAAGCAAACTTTCCTTTGGAGTAATAAAAATGTTCTAAAATGGATAGTTGTGATAGTTGTACAACTTTGTGAATAAACTAAGTCACTGAAGTATATACTGTAAATGTTATGTGAATTGTATGGAATATAAGTTATAACTCAATAAAGTTGTTTAAAAAAATTAAATAAGATAATATTGTAGCACCTTGGAAGTACTCAATAAATCTGGGCTGATTATGTTACTGCTATTGTTTCCAGAAGAAAATACATTTAATGTCAATTTTTTATGCATGTAATTGATAATAATCACCTGGATCCTTAATCTCAAAATTATGAAACTACTCTGTAATAAAGAGGAAACTTTAAGAATCTCAGCAATGGTCTAATAGCCTAAACTCTTATTAACATTTACAACAATCAGAAATAATAACAAGACTAAATTCATCTGGTGACACAAAGTTTTCCTCAACTACTTCAGGTAAAATTTACTGCTTCTTCCTCTGTAAACTTTCTATTCATATATCTACCATATCATTATCTGTTTTGTCATTTTTCCCAAGAAAGTATAAGTTCTATCAGAGCAAGGACTATATCCCATTCATTTCTGTACCCTATAGGAAGAGCATATTGCAGAATTTAAAAAAAAAAGCTATATTACATAGTAGGAGCATATAACTGCAAATTTGTGGATTTCTCATAATTTCTCATGCAACTGAACTCCTTTAAAAAAATGAGGAAAGTGTTTCCAAAGCTGACCAAGTTAGCAATTATAACCCACATCCCTACCTAACATACGAAAACACCCAACAAGTGAGGTTTTACTGTGGTCTTAAAGTTCTAAGGGCTCTCAGGAATGGGGAAATCATCGGAAACAGGTTATTTAGCCTACGAAAACACTGAGAAGTTTATATAATCAACCCACATGATCTCTGCCAATCACTAAAGTAAAATAGATGAGAAGCCTCTCCCAGCTCCCCATCTTGCTGCTGCCTTTTGGTAAACATTTTTCCCTTCTGACTACCATAAATACTAATATTGGTATCCAGCAAAAACCTCGCTACCCAAGTATGGCCCCCAGATCAGTAGCATGGGAAAGACCTGGGAGTTTGTTAGAAAGGCACAATCTCATTTTTAACTAGATCCTATGTGATTCACATGCTCATTAACATTTAGGCAGCACTACAGTAGAATTGTCTATGCCTGAGCTTTAGATTCAGGCTGTCTAGATTTGAACTCCACAGTAGACCAACTAGGGTACTTTAGACAAATCACTTCATCCAGAGGTTCTTACTTTGGTGTGCACTTTAGAAATACCTGGGGAGATTTTAAAAAACACAATGCCTCAACTCTACTCCAAAGATTGATTTAATTGCCTAGGACACAATATGTTTCAAAGCTCCCCACTAATGTCCTTCTATCAAATGGGACAATTAATATTACCTGCCTCATGAGGTTTTAAGTAAAGTCTGATCACCTTTGAAAAGGTTTTGGCACAACACTTGGGATGTATAAGTGCTCAATAATTGGTAGTTATTATTATCATACCTGGAAACCTGGAAATGAGTTATCCTACAGCAAGGATGAAAAAAAAGAACAGGCTCACATGTACTATTCTGGCCCCACCCTACAGGTGGGTGAGACACAAAAGAAAGGACACAATCAAAGAACACATTATCCCCAAGATGAGCTTTTCCTATCAGTGAACTGTTGTTGATTGACGCTTCAAGGAAACTGCAGTGTGTCAGGTAAGGGGCAAACCATTTCTGCAAGGTGTCACAAAAGGCCAGCACCTTCATTTGGGATGTATTGATGGAGGGTGTGGGAGCACTATTTCAGCAGTTCTGTAACACAGGAAATCCCCCTTACCACACCTTCCTGATTTACACTGATCCTTGCTATGCACCACATGAGTCCTCAACTCTCTTTTCCCCTCCCCCCCTCCCCCCCAACAGCTTTCAATAGTTCTGTTCCACATTTAGGTGATGAAAACTTAAAACCTGTGGTTATAACTTCTACGAAAAATTTCATTTTGAAAGCTTGCTAAATTTCAACTTTATCGCCATGAGGAAAACAAAAGAAACAAAAGACCTCAGTCATCCACTAACACAAAAACCCCTAGTGAAGACATTTAACAAGTATAAATTTTCTGTTGCCAGTTGTTGAAAATCCTGACCTTTGAACTGGAGTGCCATTCATTTGCTTCTAGAAATGTTCTATGGAACAACAGCATTTGTTTTTCTAATGGTTTTAGGTTACTTATTTACTTTCACCTATGAACTTTAACTTGGCTTAGCCTGGCCTGAATGTTGTTCCTTTTGAATCTATACCTCCCTGAACTTAACCTGAGTCTACTCTTCCAAGGAAATTCATAATAGCTGGACAAATAAGTCCACAATGTGGTTTTTCAACAATTGCAAGAAAATAAACATCCAGATGAAAATACTGTCGTACTATAACAGCAGTGATTGATACACAGATTTATCTCGATGGTGATTACAAACATTTTTTTCAAGTGACTATGTCACCATAAAGCTCATGATCGATTTCCAAGTTCCTCTGCTTACTCACTATAGACCTCCTCCAGTGGTAAATGAAACAGACTCCTCCTCTCTCTTACTGGGTGCACTGTGACAGTTAATAAATGTCTGCATTTAAAAGGCTTTGAGGGGATGCTCAGATAGCTCAGCAAGTTGAATGCTTGCCTCGCAACAACAAGGTAGAGATCAAATCCCAGCTCTGGCCTGTGCAAACCCATATGCTGAACTGTGGCACAACTGACAACTGCTGGGATGACATGGTAGCCAAGGTTCTTGCCTCCCATGTGGGAGGACCCCAGTTTGGTTCCCGCCCTGCATGGCCCAATGTCCTGTGTGGAATGAAACCATGTCACAACTAATGATGTACAACTATAGAGACTACTCTGGGACCTCCTCCCTTCGCTCTCTCTCCTCTCTCACCTTCTTTCAAAAAATAAATCATAAAAAAAAAGGCTTTGAGATCCTTTGTTGGAAGTCTCCTCAGTGATATGGAATTCTATGGAGTGCTCTCAAAGTCTCCTCTATCCCATTCTCTGGGCTGGTTCTAACCTCACCCTTGGACTGGAGCCTAGTCTCAAGGGAGTCTGGGAATTTGGTGCTAGAACTCCAAGAATGGCATTCTGTTACCTGTTCAGGAGTTTGTCAATGAAGTTCAGTTCAAAAAGATGCAAAAGTCTGGGACTAAACTGAACCCAAGCACATTTACAATCAAATATGGCTTCTCACAAGAACTCATTCTAGCCTCCCAGAAAACCGGTTTCAGCTTGGCCCAACCACCCCAGAGCACAAGTATGCATGTCCACCTGATTCACTGCAATGGAGTGAAGGGATTACCTCAATACCACATTTGAGTGTCAGGCTTGAGGGCAGAAGTCCTGAATTCCCATTCCAGCTCTGCCACCTAAAAGCCATGTTACTCTGAGCAACTTCTCTGATACTGTTTTTTTGGTGTTTTGTTGTTTGGTTTTTTTCATTTATATAATGGAAATGCCAAAATTTAAAATGAGGATCAGAAGAGTTTTTATAATATTTAAAAAGCATTATAAATTTAAACTGTAATTATTTTTCTTCTACAAATGACTGATTAGGGAGATATTAAAAAATGACTACCTTATGCCCTCTTTAGTCTGTTCCTAACAAAACATGCCAAGTCTTTTTATAAATCTCTCTTCTTTGGCTGACTAGTATTCAGATCTACAAAGCAGCTGTAATGAGATGAGTGACATTCAAAGAGAATCAAGAAATCCTCAACTACGCATAGGACTTCTTTCAAATCACACAGTGATATACTCTTTGAACAAGAAGTCAAAATACTTTCAGTGTCACTTTCCATCTGCATCTAGAACTTTACAAAGTACTTGTTTTACTAAAGGAAACCATACTTTGATGCACAGGGTTAGTTTTGCTGTGGCTGTTTTCTTGAAATTTGCTCAAAGAATATATTATAGCTAAAAAGATTAAATTCAATAAAGGTATTTAAGAAGATGTTAGAGGAAATTAAATAATTTAGATCAAATTCCAATTTGGAGAAATATGATGCTATAGCACTGCTTTGTTAGAAACTATAGACAAACAGCAAACAAAGAGTACCAATGAAAGAGTTGGAGAATGGTTAAATTATAGCTCACCCACATATGGATTATTCTTTAGCCACTGAAAAACAGACTACACTGACTGAAATGTTATCTAGATAAGCAAGTCGTACAACAATATAATCCCATTCATATATTTAAAATTTTATATATCTGCATGCACAGAAAAAGAACTAAAAAGATACATGGCAAACTGCTGTAAGTAGTATAAAGTGGGATTGAGGTAACTTGATATGTGTAATATTGAACATATATTAATGAGCATGCATTGTAATAGTAATTAAAATAAAAAACATAACTCTTTAAAACTAAAATACAAATTAAAAAGTTCAGCATTTACTAAATAGCCTATGGATTTAAAAAAGCAGAAACAGTGAACAGAAGAGGTTACTCATTTAAGCATATTAAGCTACCAAATAAGCAGCAAACAGTCAGTCAATGAGTATTTACTGAAGAGGTACTATGCAAAAGTCAATCTACTAGATGTAGAAACAACAGGAATGATATCACTATTCTCACAGTGACCTATAATCTAGGTAGAGCCAAGTCTATAGGAACATACACAAAAAGATACCTGAGAATTTAAGGTAGAATATGAAAATAGCCAAAGAAGTGATTTTTAGACAATAAGTGCCTTAAAAATTCAGGCTCAATAAATGTTTCCTGGGTGAATGAATGAATGAAATCACTTTGAGCTGAAATAGTGAATAATCCATTTAGAAGGACAATTTTGAGCAGGGCTTTGAAAAAGGAAGATTTCAGAAATGAATAGAAAGTGAGTAGAGATGATGGAATGGGGTGGGGGCAGTCCAAAGGGTTAGAAATTAAGAGAATGGCAGAGAGCAGGAGCTTTGTGACAGTAAGCTACACCATTTGCTTGTGAATAGACTCAGGTTTCTGTGAGTTGGAGGAGAGAAGCAGCTGGCCAAGGAGGATGGGCTGATTCTAGAGAGCCTTGGAAAGCTGGAAAAGAATAAAGAGGACTTGAATTAGTGAACAAGGGATGTCCCTGAAGGTTTCAAGTTGGGCAGTGACAGGAGGACAGTGGTGCTTAAGAAAGATCAATCAGGCAGCAGGATGGAGAAAGGTTGGAGGCAGGTACGCCAGTTTCCAGAGAGAGACACAACAGAATAGGTCTGAGGTAATGAGTGCCCAAACCAGATGGAAAGAGCCAGAAGGGAAACAATAAGAATTTTCATTGAGCCCTATTCTCAAACTTTCAAATCAGACTCAAGCGAATATGAACCCCAAGAGAAAAGACCTTTGAAGCTGTCTTGGTAGAAGAATGAGGGACATTGTGCTGCTTTGTTATAATGGCGGCAGTGAAAATAACCCGCTTTGGAATAAGATTGTCCTGGACCCAATCACAGCTCTGCCACTTACCAGTACAGTTACTTAATCCCTGAGACTTTGCTCCTTGGTTTCTTCATTTTAAGTGGCTATAAAAGTGTTCTCTACTTGAACAAAATCTCAGTTCAAAGAGAAAGATAAGAAAGGGAGGGATGAAGGAAGGGTTTTCTTGAAACCTCACCCTTATCAGTTCTTTTTAGCCTCCACAAGATTTCACTGGGCTTAGAACTTGAAGGAAGAATAACAAGACAGAGTCTGGTTCTAGTTTATAAATAAAAAATAAACTAATTCTATAATTGGCCAATAATTTAATGGTAACTTTCTAACAACTTTTTCACTCTTATGCTTTTTTTCCCTGCCATTTCTCTTACATCAATAACACTGTTGATTCATTTCTATTATTCTCTTCAATGCATCTGCTTCCAAAATATACCTCCTTCCCAGAGAAACTAGTAAGCTCTATCTCACATCAGGTCAATTGTTTTTCCATTCCTTCAATATGTCATAAAATGTGACAACCATCTCTTTCAATTGTTCATGTGTCTCTCCATGATTATTCTTTCACTGTTTTACCTAACAACTATTTTGTGTCCTAACCCATAAGACCTTCAAATATCCTCATGGGAAGGCCTATGGCACACATTTTTTTAATGCTCCACATGCTTAGTATAGGGCTTTTGAGTGCCAAATAGATGAATCAATCTATCAATCAATCAAAGATTGTATCCCTCTCTTATCTAAGCATGGTGAAAACAGGGTAAGACTGGGTTCTAATCCTAGTTTTACCAACTACTCATCTGTAGGACCTTGAGTAAATCACATTTATTTTGAGTCTGTTTCTTCACATAAATATACATGCACATACACACAATGTCTCTCAGCAGCTTGATTTAAGAATTAAAGACGATAGCATATAAAACAATAATTGCTCAACAAACAGTAACTAATATTAGTACGGTATTATTATTCACCCTAAGGCCAGGTCAAGACCATTCCTATGTACCTGTCCTGACTACTCCAGCTCTCACTTAACCCCCACTCTGAACTCTTATAGCTCTTATAGCTTGTTTAACATCCATTAACATTTGGAAATATCCCATCTTATTCTTGCTGCTATTATTTCCTGCATGTCTTATGTGTCTGAGGAAATCTTTAACTCAAAGAATCTTAGAATCAGACATCACATGAGGACAATGTAGTCCATTTTCTTCATATTATAGATTAGGAAAGCTTTAAAAGGATTAACAATTTGCCCAACAGCAAACAAATTAGTTAGTAGGAGGACTGAGATTAATACCAAAGTCTCCTTATGATGCTCATAGCAGGGGCTCTATGTAAGCCTGTAGGTTTAATGACTGATGTCACTGAGCATCTGTTTCACAAGGCATTAACTGGGTGGTCTTAAGCAAGCTACTTAAAATCTCTGTTGTCACAGTTTCCTGTTGGTTAAACTGTGGAAAACTACTTTCTACATAGGGTTGCTAAGAGTATTAAATATGTTAATGCATGTAAATTGCTTGCAAATAAGCATTCAAAAATGTTAGGCAATATTCTTATTGTTATTGCTATTATTATGCTGCAGGAAAACATCCATTCTACCATAATATTTCAGAGATAATGCCCCAAATCTGGGCAATTTTCCTTTCCCAGCTTTCCAATCTCACCTTTCATCCTTCAAGGTGCTTTTGCCTCTCCAGAGTAAGTAAAATAAGGTAGTGGTTTATCTTCAACTCCCTTAATACAAACATATAGATACAGATTAGGCTGACCAGACATCCCATTTGAAACAGGACAGAAAACAACAATATCATCCCGTTTCAAACACTACATATGGTCAGCCTAGTCTCATTGGGCTAAATTCAAGGTCAGTAGGCTAACCATATGCACCGTTTGAAAAAGGATAGTACCACTGTTTTCTGTCCCATTAAAAATGGGTTGTCTGGTCAGCCTAATACAGATATGTACCCCATCTTTTCTGAATATGAAGCATATATTTTTCATTCTCCATTCTTTGCCACATCAAAAGCAAAACACATGCATTAAGGTTTTTAAACAATATAAATACTTTGTTTGACTTATGTGCCTGTCCTATGCAGTGCGATGATGGTTATCTCTATATGAATTTATGTGTATGTCAATGCCAGTGTATTTTGATTCTAAATGCCTAGAGATAAAAATGATGTCTGCTTAAGTCAATCAAACATAAATTCTGGGGTACTTGGACTAAATAAGATTGAGTATTCAGAGAAAATTTTCAGAAAATTCAGAAAATGAGCGGGGATTAATGAGACTGATTTAAGGAAAGGCTGGATGAAAAAGGAGACTTGAACAGAGCTTGAAGGACAATAAAATTTTTAATTCAAGAGGGAGATGAGTATTCAAGGTGGAGGTTGTCATATGTGCAAAGTGGAGGGACCAGGCAAAGATTAGTCTAACTAAAGTAGAACAGTATTACTGTAGACCACTGTGAAATTCTATTGAATATTAAGACCAGAGCACTTTGAGAGTACAGTTCAAGTTTTATTTCTCTTGGTAGTCCCAATATCTAGCACTAAGCTTGGCATACAGTTGGATAATCAAAAGATGTTTACTGAATTAAGCAAAATTACTGTTTTTCACCTTACTAAAGTGAAGAAAACTGAGCAGGATTGAACCCATCTCAATCAGATCATGAAACCAAAAGGATAAAGGAGTTTAAGTATTTATACCTTCTATAGCACTAGCCTCTAATCTAGTCTGGTGTATTTACTTTGCCTACATCACCATCCATGGATGAGTGCAAGAAATAAAACGTTATCAAATTGTCTCATGCTCACACATTCATTCCTTCTCACTCTCCTCCCCTCCCTTCCCCACCCTCCACCACCCCTCACACCCACTGTTCAGAGTTCTAATCCATTGCCTCATGAACTGAGATAGTTAAAAACTTGATAAAGGAACTAAGAAGAACCAAAGTTAAGGTTCTTAACATCTAATCCATTTTGATGAAAGATTTTTACAAGAGGCTTATGACACCAGGAGCCCAGACCATGTGACTGGAAGGCTAAACAAACAGGCCTGGGGAATTTTGAAAGAAACTTCTTTTCTTCATGAGGTACCCATACCAGCAGGAGTAATTGGGGGAACAGGAGAGAGAATTCAAATAAGCCTGGCAAGAATAATATTGATATTTGGTATTGGCACAAATATCATGTATTTATATCAGTAGCACAATATCAGTAGCACAAATTATGTTATGCAGAAACACACAATTGCTTGTACCTTTCATTTGGCGCCAAATGGATAGGTGATAATTATACAGACGTGGTTGGGACTGAAAGGTTTATTTACTGGATTTTTTTATTCACTGAAATTAACTAAGCCACCACTACAAGCAACAGACCAGAGTATCCTGATCTCTACTACTTTGCTACACAAATGGCCACAATAACTGTGACTAAATGACATGATAACTATATCTTTGTGAGATACCACATTCAAATTCACAAGGTTACAGTGAGCTGTAGCTAGCACTCAGGACCTGGGTACCAAATTTCAAACATTACAGAAAATGTATTAATATTAATATTAATTAATATTAAATTGTATCAAATCCTTCTAAAGTTGCTGGCAGACAAATAACAAATGCCAAATGAAGTTGGAAAGGAGGCTTTTCTTGGGCCTAAAAATCTCTGCTGAAGTGACAAGAGGTCAGTAGTATTAACAATATAACAATAGTATCCGGGCCTCATTCATCTTCCCAGCCCCGGTGTCAAACAGGAACCTTGAACTAGAAGCCTGTTCCATGAGCAAATTCATGAGTGAACGAGTATTATAAAATACTGGTGTACTTTTACTTTTTTATAAAGAAGGGTAACATAAAAATCATCAAGCAAACTCTAAAACTTTTTTTTATATACCCTGTAATATAAAAATCAAATTAATAACTGAATTTTAAATTCTTTCAAACATGCTTCATAACTCAAACTTAACCAAGTTCAGTTATAACACACTAGCTAGAGTACGTGGGTGTGTGCAGTGATTCAGAAAAGGAGAATGGGAGAAGGCAAGGGTCGTTGCTCATGTTGAAAAATGTGTCCTCCCCTTCTCTAATGAAGTATAACAACATACAGTGGTCTCTATTTTCCTATAGGGCCAGTTCCATTTAAATATGCCTAAAATGCAAGATTCTCATAATGTATCTGATCTGCACGTACCCAACCAACCTTTTCTCTCACATGTGTACTTTCTTAATCCTCCTTATTAAATACACATTTTGGAGCTAACAGAAATACAATAGAATTTCTTAAAACCGGATTTAGTCATAATTCTAGCAATATGAGCTTTTCTTAATTTCCAACATGTACATTATTTTTTATATTTTTTAAAATTATAAGCATTTCTGAATTAAGAAAAAATGTGCAAAGAGGCTTCTATAAAAATATTTTGGGGGAAGCCAGGATGATTCAGTGGGCTAAGCACTCGCTTTGCAACTCCGGGGACCGAGGACTGAATCTAGTCCTGGCCCATGCAGATCCATATTCTGAACTGGGATGTGCTTCCCACGCAGGAGGCCCCCAGTTCGGTTCTTGGCCCCCAGTTAGGCCCCTGGCTCGAGGGGACGTGCCCCCCATGAGGGAGGCCCCTAGGCCGGTTCCACCCTGCGCAGCACCCACCCACCTGTGTGGAACAAAACCATGTTGAAAATTGATGACGTGCAACTATGGAGACTGCTCTGGGCCCTCCCCTTTCTCTCTGTCTCTCCCTGTCTCTGTCTCTGTCTCTATCAAAAATGATAAAATAAATCTTTAAAAAATATTTTGATGTGGATCTAACAACATGAACTAAGATAATATCTAATACGTACTTCCTATGAAGAAGCCAGGGTGGTGTCCTTACTTACCCAAACACATCCTTTGGCTTTGCTTCATGCTCTTTTCTTTGAGTTAAACGTCCTCTCTTCTCATCTTTACCTCTCCAAAATCTACCCATCTTTTAAAGAGTCCAACCTAATTCCCACATAAGTCTGGACGGTATTCATCTCTACTTTTCCTGTTACACCCTGGCAAGTTAATGATGTTCCACTTAGTATTAATACTTCATTATATATTGACTTTATGTTACCCTTCAGTTTTATCAGTGCAAACACTATCTCACTAAGCTATTAGTTCATTGACCACATGGACTGACAGTGTCTTTTGAAGGGTACAGGTCAGATATTTTGTAGAGCAGTGGTTCCCAACCCTTTTCCATGTGTGTACCCTTTTTAATGTCATTTCTATAAATTGTACCCTTTGTTGTTAAAACAGCTGTTTTTAAATATTGACACTTTTATTCTGTGTCTACCTTAATGTAAAATAGTGGAAATTGGATAAAAACTTAGGAAAGGAGGATTACTACATTAAAAGTACAAACCACAGATTTAATTTTATAATATTCATAACAGTTAAATATTGATGATGATCAAGTATTTAACAAACCTTTAATTTATTACTAATAATATTTGTGTTACCTGAAAAGTCTGTAAGAATTGTTATACAGATAATTAGCTGATTGAAACTTTGATGCACTTAGTTTCATGAAATCAGGTTCAAAAGATGCAATATACAGTCTTAAATCTGGACATGCATTAAGTTTGTTGCAGGACTTATTTTTTATGAAGAAGAAAAAGCTTTGTCAACTAGTTCAGTATTAGTAAATGGCAAGAGGTATTTGACTACCTTCTCCCTGAGCTGTTCGTATTCCTCATTGACATCTACCCAGAAGGTAATAAGATGCTTTCTTTTAAAATCAGAATTTAAAGAAAAATTTAAAGTTGAAAGTTCGATTAACTGCTCTTTTTCATTGATTGATAGTTTAGCATCTTTAAAGGATTGTTCATTAAAGGGATCTCCACTCCAGTTGTTTTCTTTTCCACATTGAGGGAAGTACTTATAAAAGGACACTTTAAGACTTTCCAAGCGACTTATAACATTCTCTTTCACATTTTGGGACAGATGCAAGTCATTCTCAGATAAGAAGTTGTGCAGTTTCAAAAACTTTAGGCTAACCTCTTTTAATGTATGCTTTCCAAAAGTCCAGTTTTTTAATCATTGACTCAAGTTTTTTTGGTTACTTTGAATATAGTGATTGAGCTGTTTTGAAACCCCAAGTTGAGTTTGTTTATTTCTAGAAAAATATCTGGTAAATATGCAAGACTTTGAAGCCAATCACTGTCCTGAAGCTTTGGAGCAAGTGGGAAATGATGGTCTTCAAAAAATACCTGGACTTCATGTCTAAGTTCAAACATTCATGTAAATATTATGCTTTGCCACAAGATAGCCATCTTACTTCTATGTATTGTGAATGCTGTTTATTTCTTCACACAGAGCTTTAAACAATCTGAAGTTTTGTGGTTGTGACTTAATAAAACTTACAACTTTTACAGCCTCATCAAGCACATCTTTCAGTTCACTAGGAAGAGGCTTGGATACAAAGACTTTGTCTGTGACTGCAGCAGTGACTCCATGGTACATGGGGAGCTACTTCTTTAATTCGGTCATGTAGGCGTATAAAACAACCTGGCATAGGCTTGCCACCATCAGTGCATACACCACAACAATTCAACCAACTAATGCCATTTTCAATGAAATAACCATTGATTAGATGAAAAATATTTTCGCCTGTGGTGCACGGCACCCTGTCACCGGGTAACAAAGCAACAAGTTTTCCTCAATTTCATTTCCTACCAAGTACCTTGCGATGACAAGTAAAATAGATGTATCAGCAACATCTATACTTTCATTGACCTGGATGGGAAAGAATTTACCTTTTCTAATTCCACTTACTACTACAGCTTCAACATCATCAGGCGTTTCCTGAATTTATCAAGACATTGTATTGTTTGAAAAAGAGAGAATATTGATTTTGCGGACCATGTTCTTCTTCAAACATACAAACAATAGCAACAACAAAAAATGGTATTCTTAATGCAAGGAGAAATTAAATCTTCAGCTATGGTGTAGCTTTTATCACACTAAGCTATGCAATAAGCAATATGGTGTGAAACTTCAACTGCACTCTCAATGTCTTTGTTTTCTGACATCATGTATGAAGTAACAGTTGAAAGCACTTCTAAGCACCAAAAATAATGTTTTTTCTTTGTTTTTACACATAGGATGTTTAGTTTCCAAATGTTGCATGAGTAGAGAGGGCTTCACCCAACCATTGGATAATACTTTCCCACACACAACACACAAAGACTTAGAACAGTCATCATCCCCTACAAATAAAAACCTATATTATACTCTTCAGAGTATTTCCTTTTCTTCTGTGTAGTATCTGCTGGTGTGGGTGTATGCTCATAGCTGCAGATAAGATTTGAGAGAAGCATTTGACAATGGGTTATAATCCACATCAAGTTTTGGGTTTTTAACCACTGATCCATTACTGACTCACTTAAAAATCACTGACAATAACTGAAACTATGTTAAACATTAAATTAAAAAGGTATTTCAAAAGAATCACAATTAAAGACAATATACTTACTTTTACTCAGTCAATAACTGAAGTGACCAAACAGTCTGACTACAGATGTATTCATATGTTTGGGGAAGTTCTAGAAACATCACAAATGAATTATTCTGAAACTATGCGTAATGACTGGTAGAAGAGTGGTTGGGGGGATGGTTTCATAGCCATGCCCTCACTAATCATCACTCTCTAATGTGATCTAATTTTGAAGTGTCTCCATCAACAGTGATTCAAACTTAACATTTATTGGTCCATAACTAACATTTTGCATTTTTTAACTTTACTTGGTGTTTTCACCATGACCAATTACTTTTCATGTACCCCTGAACGGCCCAGCATGTACCCTGTGGGTACATGTACCATTGCATGGAAACTGATGTTGTAGAGTGTACTTCAGGTTTTGATTTAATTATTGTTTCCTCATATGTACACAGAGTTAGGAATTTAAAGAAAAAATATCACAAAAGTGAAGTGCCCTTCTTATCATATCAGATCAGGGAATACATGGTATCAACATGACTTATCTGCTGATGTTAACTTTGATCACTTTGCTAAAATGGTGTCAGTTTCTCCATCATAAAGTTAACATCTTCCCTTTTACGGACTCTCCCCTTTAGAAGTAAGCTGTTAAATCCAGACCACACTCAGGGGAGAGAAGTCAATCTCCACTTTGTAGAGAAAGAAGTATCAAAGAGTTTGTGGACATATACTAAAACCATCACAATAATCAATTAATAATATTTTAGGAGAGATGCTTTGAGACTATGCAAATATCCTGTTTTGCCTTAAAGTTTTTCCTACTTATTTTAGCACTGATTAGTGTTATCTTGCATACAGCAGTTATTATTATGTTTTAATGATGATTAGAAACAGTATCTTGGGAAGCCGGGATGGCTCAGTGGGTTAAGCGCTCACTTTGCAGCCCCCGGGAATGAGGATGGAATCCCAGCCCCGGCCCGTGCGGACCCATATGCTGAACTGGGAGCTCCCCCAGTTCAGTTCTCACCGGGGTGAGAGCCTGGCCCAGTTCCTGCCCTGTGCAGCCCCATGCCCACCTGTGGAATGAAACTATGTGGAAAAACCGATGATGTGCAGCTATGGAGACTGTTCTGGGCCCTCCCCCTTCTCTCTGTCTCTGTCTCTATATATATTTCTCTCTCTGTGAAAAACAATGAAAATAAATCTTTAAAAAGAAAGAAACAGTATCTTTTATTTATTTGATGTTCTGCCATTCTTCGCCCCACATGAAACTACACACAAAGTAGATTATCAATAAATACTTAAGTATAAGTGAATCACAAGAAACATTCATGTGAAATAAAATAAGATAGTGAAAGGTGAATAAGCTCAAAGCAAATATGTATTTTGGCAGTTGTGCTGCTCTCGTGTCATATGTCTTGATTAATGGAATGGGAAAATAAAAAGAATCACCTCACCTCCACTAAAACTGGGAAAACTTCCTGGACAAAGAAAAACAATACTTAACAGTTGTATACTGCCCTAGAGTTTACAAAGTATACTCACATTCATCATTTAGGATCTCAGAAGTCCTCTGAAGAGAAAATCTTTACGTGATGAATATGATAAAAAAAAAAAAATTTTTAACATTTAAATTTGGGAAAAGACAGTATTAAATCAGGAATAGGAAGTTAGTCATAGAAACTACAGGCTAACGGGGAAAAATCAAAGGAGAAGCAGATACAATAAAATAATAATAATAATAATGTGGGTCCAGTTCAAGGCTTTAACCCAGGTGCTAAAGCTGATTTAATGCACAGTATGAAACCAAGACAGTATAGATAACCAAAGATAAAGAGTACATGTTTAAAAAAGTGAAGAATGTCATTAAACTAAGCATTAAGAATGGACTTCATGGGAATATGTACTGAAGGTAAAAAATGAATAGAATCTTCATGTATGTATTCACTTACTTCCTTTATCAGTCATCTCCATTTTCCCAGTGCCTTTAACAGTTTTCCTCACCTAAAATATTTGCTGAAGTCCTGCTATGTGTTATACATAATGTTAGACATTATGGGATATACAATAATTAGATATTGTCCCTTCCTATAAAGAATGTGTATTATAGTTGGAAAGGTAAAATAAATATATGTGTGAAAAATTAAAGAGTCAAACAAGACAGAAGGGCAAAAAAAAAACAGCATGAAAAGTAAAATCTCCAATAATCCAAGAAAGAAGAGATCACTACAGCATTACCTATTGAGGACAGGCTTTGTGAAAATTAAGGGCATTCACTACAGTCCTTTAGAAATTGGGTAGGGTAGGTGGTAAGATTTGAACAGAGCCAAGAGAAAGGCATTCCAAGTAGAGATATACTGGCTGAACAAAGGTATGGGGTTGAGAGAGCTCTTTAAAAAGAGAGTAAAGTCAAGTGGGGCTGTAATAAAAGTATATGTTTATAGAGTACAAAAGGTAAACTGATATTGAAATGTGAAAGGCTTTAAAGGCCAAGTAGAGGAATCTGAATATTTTCTGTAAGCAATCCAAAAATAATCAAAGTTTTTAAGCAAAAAGTGACATGATGAATATGAAATTTTAGAAATGTTAACCTGGGTTTTGATTTGCATAATAAATGGTATGCATCTTGATTTAAAGATATGGTTATAGCAGTAAGGAGAAAGGAATACAATTAAAGCAATCTGAGTATGTAACAAGGAGGAACAGACTGGAGCAAAATAAACTTATGAACAAAAGATTAACCCAAGGTTTCTTTGTTGGGAGCAAGAAAAGCATAACATCAGAGAATAGAGAGGAAGTTAGGCAAGGGGTAAATTCCAAGGTATGAAGAACAATACTATTTTTATTCCTCCATCATCATGTTTTTATGAAATTCAAGTTGCCTAAGCAGAGAGTGGAATAGCTAACTGTACTAAAAGAGTAACCAAAGAAACTCCCAAAGTGATAAACAGTGGCTTTAGAAAGAGAAAAATGCAGTTGCATTAAAGTGCTTTAACAGTACTTGGAAAATAAAAGCCACATGACTTGTTAATTGCACTATTAATTCAGTGGAAACAACAGAAATTTCACATCAAGGTAGCAATATGAATTAACCGGAAAAGTATATTTTACCCAGGTTGAAGCTATTCAGTTCGTTTTAATGTTAGTACCGGTATATAACAAAACTATAAGATTAGTCTCTGCTCTCATTACCACATAGACACACACGAAAAAAGCATCCCTCTGTTCTCCACCTTCATTCCTTAATGACAATTCTCTCTACATTCTCTTAATCCTCTCAAACAATTCCCTAAGACTATCTCTTCTGTATAAACTTCTGTCCCACCAAATCTTATTCACTTCTTAATCCCACCTTAAATATTAATTTTCTGAAACTAACACTAATAAAAGAATTCTTAGCCTTCATCTACTGCTTTGTAATTGACAAAATATTTTATACACATTACCTCTTAAAACCCTCACAAAAGAAATGCACACAGCAGGTATTATTGTCATTCATGTGTTATAGAGAAGCAGCATGCCCAGAGCTACACATTTCATAAGTGATAGAGCCAGGTCTGCAATGCAGGCTTTCTAAGTCCAAATTCCATATTCTCTTCACTACATCATTCAGTTTCATAATGTGGCAGTAGGTATATCTTATTACTCAAAATGTATGTTATTATACTATATTACGTTTAAGTCAGTACATCTTTTTTTAAATAAGGTGCTTATGCCTAAATGACTATTACAGGGTCATTACTAAGAAGATCTAATTATTTTAAGACGCTCATGATGATGACAATTATCACTGATTGAAAAGTAACAACTGAAGTACAATGTTTGCAAAATTGCTGATATTATACCAAAAACAATTTCACCTTGAATTCTGCAATGTAACATGCAACAACAAAAGACAATATGAGTGATTTAAGGATATGTGAGCATCAAAGGGCAAATATAGGGCATTCCCACTCTCTTTAACTCTGCAAAGGCCTCAAATACTGATATAGTTCAGAGCATCTTATTACCAAGGGGACATAAATCAAAAGGGGTTCAGCTAGGAGCAATAAAACAGATTAGTGTCTGGAAGGACTGACTTTAAAGAAAGTTTTAAGAGAATTAAATCCAGGTAGTCAAGATAAAAAACAGCTATGAGGAAACATTTTTTGAAGCTGACATTCACACCAAAGACAGAAATTATTTTGAAAGTAGATTATAAAAAAAATTCAAAGAATAATAATCATAAATATTTAGGGAATATTTATAAATAAAAATTTCAGAATAAATTTTCTGGCAAAAAACCTATGGGATAGAAGAACTCTTTCCCACAGAAGTGGTGAAAACTACATTCCTAGAGATATTTAATACCAGATTGGACAAAACAAGAAAAGGATTCCATATGGAATAATCCTGTACTGGCCCCTGAAGTGGTGGGAGGATTGAAGATGATCTCTTAGATCTTTTCCATTTCGGATTGTTTTTTTTTAATTCTATGAAGTTTTATGGGCAAGTTCTTTTGCCAATTTCCTTTCTCTCCAAGATGCCCACTTTCTCCTTTTACAAAGGGAAGCAAACTGTATCCTCCATTTTAAGCTGACTTAATGTTCTCAGTGAATCAGTAATACAATCCTGGGTACAAGTTCAAGGGAAAAAAGGCCAATTCCTATCATTTATAATGATCCTTTTCTTCTCCAAGTGGCACCTGGAGTTCTTAAAGTTTTTCTACAAACTAAAGAAGTAGTTCAAATGGATTTGAAGAAGAGCTGTTTCATCAGGAAAACCATTAATATTCTCCTTCCTTGTATCTGATCACAGAGCTGACAGTGACCCTGGGAGCTATACGCCCTAGGTCAAATTACCATCAGAGCTGCTGTTCAGGATTTTCTTTTACCTTTCAACATTTTATGCTGAGTGGCAGCAAAATCACTGGCAATCCACGTTTTTATGGCAATGTCATTTATCTTTGAAACGATGTAGCCTTAAACAGCTACACACTTAGGCAAATGTTATAAAAGAGTAAATCCTATTCACACTTCAAACTCAAGAAGCCTCAGACTTGCTCTCTTTCTTCATTCTGGCACTTAAAACAAACAAACAAACTTCTCAGCTACCCTTGAAATAAATCTCAGTACCTATCAAGAATTTCCATTCAGTGAAAGCCCCGGAAAATACAACAGCATTTCCTTATATTGCTGATTTATAAAGATAAGATAACAAAATCCAGGGAGCTCTGAGAAACTGTCCCTGAACCCTTTAATATTAAAGCTGTAGCTCACTTACGAAGAAAGAACAGCAGGACAGTGATAGAATACCAAGAGTGAGCACTAATGCCTCTTCTATCCAATTTAAACTGCCTCAGTGCCTGAGGAGTCAACAATTCCCATCTTCCCTATCTGAAAGCATGTCCCTCTACCCCACAAAGAAAGTTCATAGATAATCACACCAAATCCTCCAAACAGCATTTTTAAATACTGTTTTCATTTTTTCCTAGTAAAAAATAAGACTGTTCAAAACTAAAAAGATTGGCCTCCCACACTGTAACAGGATTCGGAGTTTTCAAAGCCCATCACTTATCTGATCCTGGCAGGAAAGAAGGCTGGTATTTATGATCCCATTTTAAAACATAAGAGAACTATGCCTCTGAAATTAGGCAGGCTCAAGGAGAATCCATAATAGCCTATGAACCTGCCCAAATTTTCTCAAGAAACCCACTGCATCTACTTCCCGCAGGACCAGCCTGCCAGTCTCGCCCACCAGCTGGCGGCCTCCGGTCTCCTCAGCCCAGAGGAAAGCCGACAGCCGGGACCAGGACAAGCGGGCGGGCTAACCACGTCAGGAGTTCCGCCGTCGGGGGTGCCCTAGCCCGCAGCTACCAGCTTTTTTTGGTGTGGGGGAGCTTCTACCAGGCTCTCCTCCAAATAGGAGCACACACACAAACACAGTGAATGCGGGCTCCCTGTCCCCAAACTTCCTCCGCTACACAAGACTGGGCAGCAAGTTTCTCACCATCCTCGTAGTTTTTGAGATAGTAATCTGGACCGGGGCCTCCGCGGCTTTTCGCCGGGTTCCTCAGGTTCTGGAACTGCAAGAAGTCGGTCCTTTTGCCCCCGAAGCGCAGAAAGGCGGGCGAAAGTCCCCGAGCCAGAGTCACCAGACGCTTGGAGCTGCAAGGGGTAGAGAAGAAGAGAGGAAAGTATCCGGGGGGAGGCGAGAGGCTCGGGCACCGAGCAGGGCCCTCCCCCCACGCTCTGCGGCGGCGTTGGCCGGGGCACAGGGGCCCTGTGTCCTCCCCAGCCGCTGTGCGCGCCGGCGCTTGGCGGCTCCTGGAAGTCTCCAGCGAGCCCCGTGTCCCAGCCCGCCCTGCCCTCGGCCACCCGGCTCCCGGCCGTAGCCCCCTCCCTCAGACACCCCGACGCTGCTCGCCAAAGGTACTTCTTCCCAAAGGGTTCGATTGTTCAGCTGTGTGTGTAGGGAGGGGGTGGGCACTTCTGGGCACACGGAGCTGAGGGCACTGGCGGCCTGCAGCACCACGGGGAAGCGCTCCAGACGAGACGCGCAGCGCGCGGACCGCAGGGCTGACTTGCCAAACTTCTAGGCTGAACGCCGGGACCTGCCTCCTTCCGCGACCTCCGCCTCCTTTCTCAGACCACGCACCTTAGGTCAAGTATGCCTGTGCTCTCGTTTTTCCCAATGCCAACGCGGAGTTCCCTTTCCCACGACCTTGTAGCGGCCACATCCATCTCCTACATCCCTGGGCGAGAGATTCCCCGGGAAAATCCTTGTCTCCCTGCGAACACGCCCCACCCTCGCCTAGCACAGTGAAGGTAATGTCTCCCTGGCTCCTGAAATCATTCAGCCTGATCTCAGGAAAGGCAACATCCTTCTCTCCATCCCCCGAGTGGGGCTCCATCTTCTTCCCACTTGGGACCATTTGGGTGAAGTTTGCCAAAATGTGGAACCTGCGCGGTGGGGGAAACTCGAGGAGCACAAGTACAATGGTATTTTTCACGTCTATTTAAGTTCGGGATTTCCATTACTAGGTTTGTTAAGAGCCTAGCGCTGATACTCCGGGGAGGGATGGTGCAAGAGCAAGGCCGATGCTCTTAACGCTGAGGAGGTCAGCTGTTGAGTTCCGGATCTGTAAGTTATTTTTAACGCTTTACTGGTTGGGTCTTCTGAAAACTCAAATCCAAGTGGCAAAACTAAGAGTATCACGAAGAAGAAATACCAGAGGTAAAAAAAAAAGAAAGAAAGAAAGAAAGAAAGAAAGAAACGGAAACTGCTTTGGGGGAGTTTCTGAGAAGAGTCGTGGCCGCCCCGAGCAACGCGGTGGCCTCGGGCTCGGGCTCGGGGGCTGGGCTCCAGGGCGGCGCGGGCCCGCGGCGGGCAAAGGGCACGTCCGCGCCAGGCCGGCCCCGAGGAAACGGCATTGCCAACAGCCGTCCGTCCGGAAGCCTGCACAACCAATGCAAACGCGCCCCGCCACGGCTCCTTTCCCTGCACCTCCGCCCCCCACGCCGCCTCGCAGACGCTTTTCTAGGGCCAGCATTTGGCGCGAACAGGCTGGTTTGGTTGTTTGTTTTTTTTTAAGAAAAAAAGAATCCCCAAGGCGTCCCCGCAGCTGGGAAAGTGCTATGCAAGCGGGGCGTGCATTTCGGCGAATTCCTGTCACCCCCCACCTGGGGACGCGCCCTGCTGCCAGGAAGAGCTTCCGAGGAGGACGCCGGCCGCGCGGAGCTGCTCCCGCCCTCCCAGCGGAGGCGCGGGCCGGAACCGAAAGGGCCGCGCGGCGGCGGCCACGCAGTCCTCCCGCAACGCTTCCTCCACGTGGAAGGGGCGCCCCCCGCTGCGCCCCCGGCTACCTGCCGCGCCAGAGAACCCGGCTGAGGCCGGGGAGACCCCGAGGGCCGAGGGGTGGGCGCACGCAGGCAGCACAGCTAACCTCGCAGGGAGTGAAAGATACTCACGAAATTCTCGCGGCGGACGCGGCCTCGGGGCGGAGAAATGGGGCTGAGAGCGCTCCGGGCTCTCCGGGGGAGCCCACGTCTGAGGCTCCAGTTTGGAGGGAATTTTTAAAGACTTCAGCACTTGGATTCAACACTGCAGACGAGTTTTTTCTTTCTTTAAACACTGTTACTGTCCCTACTGAGACGGAATCGTGGTTGCCTAACTGCTGAACAGTAACCGAGGAAAGGCTGAGCCCATTAGATTTCAAGTACGTGGTCACGCACCTCCGGGTTTGCTGATCCGCCAGTGCAGGGCTCAGGCTTTCAGAACATCCCCGCAGTATTTCTAGGACCCTTTCCGCTCTCTTTATATATGCTATGACCGGAGCGAGGATTCTTTTTTTTTTTTCCTTTAAAGAAAAACTAAACTATGCAGTTACCGCAAGAGATTTGAGGAGGAGGGACTGGGGGCCATTTGGTCTATAAAAAGCGTCGTACGAAGTCCTGAAGTCTGGAGACGACAGCGGAGAATATAAAATAATTGTTTATAATCCGACCCAACTTGCCCACGGCTCAAGCCTCTGCTTAAATTCGTTTGTCTAGGGGTGGAAGAGAACTTACTGAACGACCTTTCCGTGGAAAATTCCACTTTCATGCGATCCCCGCTTGAACACTCAGACACACACAGACACGCACTCTCCCTCACACACACACACACACACACACACACACCCATTCCTCTCGGGTCTTTGTTGCTAGAGACCTTTTATTTGCTTTTGTAACTGTCCTGAACCTCTTGTTTCTTTTTTCAGAAGATGAGGAGGCTAATTGTGGATATATGTAAGCACAACATTTTTTCAGTCATAACTGATAAGTTTCTGAAATGCCTTCTGCATTGCAAACATGTGCATCTTAATAGAAAACATTGCTTTTCTCAATCACCAGCTACAGCCTCACAGCAAATATTCCAGGAGGAGGAAAACCTCCTTTCTTCTCTTTGAGAGATCCATTTGGCTTAGTTTCTTCTTCTTCCCCCTTTGGAATGGGGGATAGGAAGGGGTGGGGGTCGTGGCTTAAAAAAAAAAAATGATCCATCGAAGCCCCTGCCTTACCTTAAGAAATCGAGCCAGCCATCATGAATGATGGACGGATCCAGCTGCAGAGAGAGGAAGTTCTCATTGACTGTCCTGACAGGGTTCTTGGTGCTCACATCAAGTAGAATCAGGGTCTTTTCCTTCAAACCTGGAGCTCTGTCTACAGGCAAGGGTCTCCTGTCTCCAGCTTGGGAGGAAAGGAAGAGATGGAGCAAGAGAGCCCAGAAGAGAGCCACCGGGGCTAGGCACGCGGGGGGGCGGGAGTTGCTGGAGGGCATGGCTTCAGGGAAGGCACAGAGCACCCTCATTAAATCCCTCTGATTTAAACCTCTCTTCCTACAGGGTCTCGCTGGTGACTAATTGTCCTTATCTAAAGTGTGTGTCTGTCTGCTCCCCCCCCCCTTTTTTTTCCTTCCTCCCCCCTTCTCGCTTTTTTTTTTTCTTTTTTCTTTTTTTTTTTTTTCTTCTGTGTTTTGGTGCTGGTGGAACGAACTCACGCCCCTAGCCAGCCTTCTCAGCAACTCGTGCCAAGAGTACTCGCTCACCAGCACCGCCCCTTTAAGAGATTTCGACTGCAGACATTTTTTTAACTTTTTAAAGGTAAGGGGGGGGCGGGAAGTTGGAGGAGGGGGTGGCGTTGTACCCTCCTAACTTAACCCTCTAGGGTCAGGAAGCGGAGGGAGGGATCGAAACAGTACTGTTTCGGGTACGGGGCGGGACGTCTTGTTTTTACTTCCCTCCCTGCGAGGCTCTGGAGAGGGCGGTTCTAGCTCCGACCCTAACTCGAAAACCCCTGCGCCAGCCCTGGGCGCGCTGAAGAGTCTGCACCAGCAGCGCGCCTGTCCTGACAGCGTCAGGCATTTCGTCCTCTCGGGGCCCTTCCCTTTGGGTTGAGGCTGCAGAGCACGCGTGGTTAAGTTGCAAAGGTGTCCTGCCGAAGCGACTGTGATTTCTACCAAATTACAGAGTGCAGAAGATGATTCCATGGACACAAATCAGGACCTCTGCGACGCGCTGGGCGGCCATTCAGATGCGTCCTCTGACCTCGGCAGGGCAAAGAATGTCCAGAAGGAATACACAGAGTGATCAGGTCAAAGGGCTTATCCGTCCGTAGGGGCAAAGGGGCCCAGGCTGCGCGTAGCTGCGTTCTGCCTGCAGCCGAAGCGAAAGTGTCGTGGAGGATTCAATACACGTAGACTTAGGCCAAGTCAGAACGACCTAATCTGTTCTTGGATAGTATGGGCGGCGCTGCGCCCATGTGAACCACTGCTTGGCCATCCTATTTCACTTCACAAGCAGAGCCACCCCTCCTGCCACTCCTCGAGGTCATCCCCGGGCTTACCCCTGCTGCTAAGATGTACGCCTTTATGGTGCCCGAGTGACGCGGCTGGGTTTTCAAACTCGGACTGAAGTCAGCCAGAGTTCGCCCACACGAAGCCCCAGGATGCGCAATAACAGCCTAGAACCGCGCGGTGCACCACCTGCCCTAGCTCATCGAGGACACCTCTCAGCACCTCTCGGCTCAAACCCTGAGTCCCAAACCAATGCCCGGGGGAAAGGCTAGGCCCAGTTTGCGCAGTCAGACCGTGGGGCCCACTTTCGGCTTTCTTCTGAAACAAAATGGGCCTTCTACTTGGCAAATAAAGAGAACTACTTATGCCCTGTGGACATGCATGAGAGAGTCCCAGAGCCTCCTGATACTGACAGTAAACAAGCAACACTACAAAATGCAGAGCAAAGGTTTTCCCCAAGGGTGTATGCACAAAAAGGGCAGTCTCAGAGCCCACAAATACAGAAATGGCAACCTGTCTCCTTTTCCCTCCCCACAGATAGGATTAAGGAATCTAAAAAAGGCTAGAGCAAAGGATCTTCAACTGAGGTTCCCTGAGGAGCTTCTCCCAAACTAAGCAACCAAGAGGTTAGGTTGAGTTTAGACTGACTGGGAAGTGCCATGAAGACCTTCTAGAAGTAGGACTTCATAAAATAAGTCCAAAGGAGAAAGAAACTCAATATTTAAAGATGTTTTTGTTTTGGGTTTTTTTTAACCAAGATGGGACATACTGAAATAATAGATGTGGGTCCCTAAGGCCTGCTTCCTTCAGTTCCTAAAAATTGCTAGCACATCTAGATCCTTTAAAACACCAGTGTGTTTCTATTGAAACACCAGTGTGTTGTATGGTGTAAGTTCCAGTAGAAACTGTAATTCAAAAATGTGCACTGAGCATCTAGAGATGGTGACAGCCTGGTGAGCAAAGATTTTAATGTATCTGTGTATCTCCAGGCATATAGTAGGCACTCAATAAACATCTGTGAAGTAAATTATTGCTAAATCAAATCATGTTCAACACACTAAAATATATGCCCCTTAAAAAAAATGTGAAAAGTAAATGCTTTCATTTGTCACAGTAAACTTTATCTTAGGTTTCTGTTCAGTGATTTGTTTTCCCAGTTATTAATATTTTCCTGGTCATGTCCTCCAGGAACTATTTATCTTACCAATCCAGAAGTCATTAGTTCATTTGCTAGATTCAGAATTAAAACCAATTCCATATTTTTAGCAAGAAGCCACATATTCCAAGGTCCTAAACACCCCTTGGCTTACAAATGAGTGCACTTTTAGAAGCCACATTAACTGGGACCAGAGGAAGACCACTTGAATAAAATAATCATTCACCCACTAGATGTCTATAATTAATGTACCTTTCAAAAATACCAGCTCTTGTGGCTAAGAATGAACCTGAGTATAATGAGAATCTGCTTAATTATGAATTTTATCCATAATTTTTGCTTACTTATTCAACTATTCTGTAATTATTTGGTGACCTAATTACCTTAATCAGTATTTAATGTTTTCATCAGAAACTGTATGTAATATAAAAATTTAAAAACCACAATACAAAGTTGTGGGGTTTTTTTCTTAATTTCTGATGAAAACTCTCTCTCTAGACACTGAAATTCTAGAGTCAAGTCCAGCCTCCAGGCATCAAGGCAGAAAAACCAATCTAATAACATTTAAGTAATTTTAGATAATCCTGGTTTACTCCAAGATGACCTGATTATTTGGTCCGCTGCTCAAATTTGGGTATAGATCTCCAAAGGGTTACTCTTTCCAATTAGCCCCCACTCTTCATAACATGGTTTTTCTTTTGCCTCCCATTTAACCCTAAATTATATACTATAAGTAGCTCATTATTAATCTGTATATTAGATTGAGATCATTTCTCTCCTATCTTCTGTGTACTGGGTGACAACAATCTGCATCTCTGTTCTGTGTTACGACTGCAGTTTCCTAAGGGATAAGAAATGGATCTCTATATAAAATATGAATTACTGGGAACTATGCACTGAAGTCTTCTTGGAAATGCTCTGCCTGGTGTTACTGGATGGTCCTTATAGATTAATTCCTTTGATATCTAGGAGTCTAGGTTACTAGGCCTATAAGAAATCTTGAGGATTAACTGGTTCATTGATTTCTAGACTATGGGATTTCAAAATAAATATCAGTTCGCAGGGAAGAACTGATACATATTTGACAACTTTTTATTTTGTCTAGTAAGGACCTTAAAAATATCTATCAACTACTTATTACTATTATTTCCAAAAGAAACGAATTTTTTAATAGCACTCCACCCCCCCCCAAAGAAGAAATGATATGTGAAAATAAAGAGCAAGTATTTATACTGAATAAATTTAGCTTAATGGAAAATCACTGTTATACTTTTATCACCTCATCTCAACCAGTGGAAATATGATAGTGACAAACACCAGCACTAGGACGGTGACTCTGTTTATGACTAAATTCTACTTTATAACAGTGTTGCTGCAAGGTATGCATACTGTTTAATGGCAGTCATCATCTTGACTACAATAATTTTTCTACTTTTCCTGTGCTTTTTTCTCACTTTTAGCCTGTTACAAACTCACTGACTCTATATACCTGCCTTTCCATCTATTAAATATTCAAAGTCATAGTTATTTATATGCCCATTTTCTCTCCTCTGAGAAAGAATTATACCTAGGTGTCTAATAGCAAGAAAAAAAATTCTTTCCACCATAACTGGGACTGGGAAGCATGAAGCTATAGCAGCCAGTTCACTGTCTCATCACTGCCTGTGTACTTGTCCATATGACTACTATTTATTGAGATCTTATGGTCTAACATGGTACTCAGAGATACACATATGTTACTGTATTAATCTTGAATAACTCTGAGAGGCAGATATAATTCATTATTATACCTTGTTTACATATGAGAAAAATGAGATTCAGAGATACTAAGCAATTTTTTCATAGTACACAGCTAATAAGTGGCAACAAGGGTTGAAAGCCAGGACTGCCTGACTCCAAAGCCTATGTCTGTGTTCTTAACCACCTCACTCTACTGTAAGTGGCTAAAATACTACATATCCTCTAACAACTTTTCAATCTATAATGGGCAAAAACCTTTGACTTGGAGTTGGAAGATCTGAATTTAAGTCCTGACTTTGCCAGATCCTAGCTTTGTGATCTTGAGTGAATTTTTTAACTATTCTAGGCTTCAGCTGCCTACTTGTAAAGTTAATATAATATCCTAGAGTAGATTAAGAGTGGAATAAGGTTATGTATGGAGAAAGGACTTTATAAATTCTAAAATATTATACCAAGTGTGCTGTTTGTTTCTTGTTATTTCTTATTTCCTCTCTCCCAAACTTGCTACAAATACATCCTGTCAATCGATGACTAGGGTAAGAACTATATAAAAATAACTTTGTCATAAATTTGAAACAAATAGTCAACTCTATCTCACATGTCAATAAATGCAGTAATAAAATAAAAGTATATACCATATATTTTAAGCATGCAGGCTCTTCTGCCTGTGATTAGCATCTGAAAAAAGAAGTAGAACAATTAAGTAGGTTTCAAATGCCTCTTTCACTTTTCCACTAGGAGAGGGGAGACAAGAGGGGCACAAAGGACAGTACTGTAGAATAATAAAAACTGTGTCTCTGTCCTGCTAAGAACAGCAGGGAATACTTTATCCATATGGGAAGTTGAAGGGGAAAGAAATGTATAACTCTATGATAGTTCTACCTCATTATAAAAGAAAACTCTAGCTGGATGGTTTTTGTTCCCATTGTTGCCATCAATCAGTAAATGTATGTGGGAGATAATAACCATAATTAATATAGTTGTCTCTAATTAAGTTTGAAATCCCTTAGCATGTTTGCGGGTAGGGATGAGAGTTTTTTGAGGAACTGCTATAGGTAGAAACAAACAAACAGTTTAAAAGTATTCATGTCCTTAGTCACATTTATTGATGATTCATTTTACCATCCTAGTCTACTTTGCCTTTTGTACATTCAGGTAAGTACTGAAAAACATCATGTTGTACTGCAAGTTGCGTGAGCTTTGGAGTTCAACAGACTTTGATTAAAACCTAGTTGACCTTTGTTGAACAAGTCATTTATTCTTGCTGAGCCCCAATTGTCCCATTTATAATATAGATATAAATATACTTCCCTCCACATGTGTTGTGAGAATTAAATGAGGTAATTTCTTTAGCTCCTGGCACATAATTACTGCTCAATTTTCATTTTCACTGGTTAGATTTCATGGTAGAAACAAATGTAATTTGCATAGATATGGTAAAAAAAAATTATACATCTGAAACCTAAGATTTTTTCAATAATATAAAATAGTATAATAACCCACATGCATATGATTCCATTTTATGCTCATAGCATAGATAGAACAAGCTTTAATCCTCATAATTCAGGTAAGGAAATAGAGAGTAAAGAAATTCAAACTAATATTTTTCTTAAAACCTGAGACTAAAGCCAGCTCTACTAATAAATAGACTATGCTTTTAGTATGTTTGTTATTGAAAATACATGAAAAATTTTATAGACAGAAGTTATATATGTGTATCTTGTATGTCCATAATGTACTAGAACAAAAATTCATATTGCCTTTCACATGTTCTGTAGTTCCATTAACTATAAATTGCTTATACATACCTTCAAATAACTATGTTTATAGTTTCCACTATACCACTTTCCTAGACAGACAATTCTAAGTATTAATTAATTCTAAAGATAATTATTAAGAAATTAAAATATATATATAAATTATATATATTTACCTCAACATATACCTCCTATTTTAGTCTCAACATTGAGAAATTGGTCCTGTAATAAAACATTTACCTAGAATACAGCTGTGTTTGTTGACCCAAAAAAAGTGACTAGCTATGAAGCCATATACCATATACCATATATATATATTGTTTTAGTGCTATTTTTTATTAAATTTATTGAGGTGATATTGGTTAATAAAATTATATAGATTGCAAATGTACAATTCTATTATACATCATCTGTACATCTGGGTGTTCACTGCCGAAGTCAAATCTCTTTCTGTCATTGTATATTTGACCCCCTGTGCCCTTTTCTACCTCGCCGCTTCACCCCACTTTCCCTCTGGTAACCACTACACTGTTGTCTATGTATGTAAGTTTGTCTGTCGTGTTTGTTCATTACTTTCAGCTTTACATCCCACACACTTTGATCTTTTTAAATACCCTAATGTGCCTAGTTCATAATAATGGAAATTAAGCAAGTAATGACAACCAAAAGCCTACCCCAGATGTAGTCCACTTCTCAATAGTCAAGATCGGCTCATGAACTCTAAGTGTGCATACCTAATTGAATATTTTACTTCTGTCTGAATTAACATTGAGATCCCTAATCTTTGGAGTAGTTTTGTCCCACATAAGCAGATCCAAGTCTTCCTTAGTTCAATACCCATTGTGCTAAACATTACCAGCCTGAATTCTCACCAATTTTTCAATCTGCTAGTCCTTTTGGTCACCTAAGAGATTAGAAGTTTCATTTTCATCAGACACTTATATCTCAAATTTCTTTTTTGATTTTCTGAAGTCTTGCCAGCACAGTACTGTGTTTAAATACTTTAAAAAAATGTTTTTTCCCTTTCAGGAAGAAGTAAAAATAACTTAAAAATCTAGGTCAGTGATTCTCAGCCCTGGCCACACATTAAAATCATCTGAGGAACTTTTTATAAATAATCATGCCTGGGACATCCCTAGATATTCTGATAACCGATTTAATGTTCTTTTTTTTTTTTTTTAATTTTTTGTTTCTGTTTTTGTTTTTGACAGAGAGAGAGAGAGATACAGAGAGAGAGATACAGAGACAGAGAGAGAACTGAACTGGGGGAGATCCCCAGTTCAGCACATGGGTCCGCACGGGCCGGGGCAGGGATTCGATCCTCAGTCCCCGGCGCTGCAAAGTGAGCGCTTAACCCACTGAGCCATCCCGGCTTCCCCTGATAACCGATTTAGAGTGAGGCCTCAGCATGTCCTGGATCCCATGCTATACAGTTCTATTCAAGTTTCAGAGAGTAAATTTAGATGACAAGGCATACCATGTTATTTGAATCTATTTGATTCCTAGGTTTCAGGTAATAAGCAAGATTTCAAATACTAAGGGATATCTCAAAAAAATTAGAATATATTCTGTTCATAAGTTTAGACAATGGAAGTTTACATAGTGAGGGACCATCCTCAAAGAGGTAAAATTATGCAAGTGAACATCATCTATCCTATTAACTTTAATGTATTCTCAATTGGTTATTCCTTCACTCAAGAAATGTTTTCTCTTTACACCATCTGTTTGGGGAAATTTGAATGTTTGATAACACTAATTGTAGATGTGGGAGGAGGAGAACCTTCTTGCATGCTAATGGGAGTGTAAATTGGTTGGGCCATTCTGGAACATGATCTGGAAATACCGTATGTACTCGCTAAGACCCAGAGATCCCACTACGGACATACACTCCCAAGCAACTCACAAAAGGTTCATAAGAGGACTTGAATGAGGATGGTCAATAAAACATTGATTTTAACACTAAGGAATTGGAGGCACCTAGAGTTGTCACAAAGGAAATAGACAAGTAAAGTAAGGAGGACAGCAGTTAGAAGCAACAAACTAAATGTACATACAACAACATGGATGGGCTTTAAATACAATGGTATGTGAAAAAAGCAGGAAAAAATGGAGTCTATCGCATAATAACATTAGTAAAATTTTAACAAAAAAACAATATACAAGAATACAAAAATACCAAAGGACATACATCACACACATTAGAGTCGATGCCTATAGGTAATTGTTGAAAGGGAAAAAAATAAAACAAAAGGCTTTGCATGGACCAACATTCATAAGCACTGTCCTGCATTCAAGGCAATACTTGTCCAATTTAGAGGGGAATAAAAGGTAGAAATATTTATTGAGTCCTGACTATGGGCTAGGTAGTGTGCCTGTCCACCCCACCCCCGCCCACCTTGGGCTCCAGAGAATAATTTTGCCCTTGAAAACCTCAGTATATCTGGGGAAATGAACAGGTTAACAAATATAAACCCATTTTATAAGTGTAACAATACAATATGGTGAAAAGTGCCATGCAGCACTGTAAGGGATTATGACAACATTAATTTGTGTATATATAGGGGTCTTGATATATTTTCCATCACAATTATAACTGACATATTTAATACTTTAATGAATTAGGGGTGTGTTCTCTTGTCTTCAGTTTTGTAGTCTCTACTTTGGAAATAGCTAAAGGTTGCCTGCTGAGAAATGTTGGAGTGCCATCTGCTGGTAGAAATGTTTCAAATCCCTCACCCTCCATTTATCTCAATCCATTTTCAAAAACAAAAATATCATATATCATAGGATATTTAGGCTTGAATGAATCTTAGAGATCATATATTTCAGGCCTCTGGTTTTAGAGATGAGAAAATACCTCCTTACAGGATTGCATCTCATTTAAGGAAAATGTGTGTGTGGGCATGTACACACGCACACCTTCAACCACTGTAAGGGTCACAGAACTCTGTAGACTCATAAAGCTAAAGTATCTTTCCCAAATAGATAAATATACAAACTCCTTTAGATGGTTCCATAAGACTTTTATGTAAAACCCATTTCCCAGAAAAACAATCTTAGGAAGGCAGCTTACTACAGTGCCAAATGAATGAGCTTTGAGGTCAGACCCAAGTTCATCCCAGGTTTATTGTTTACTAAGAAGCCTTAAGAAAGTTATTTAACTTCCCTAACTCTTAATTTCTTTACATGTAAAATAAGAACAGTAATCTAACTTACAGGGTTGTAATAATTCATGGTGGTCCAGGTAAAAATAAAATGCCCAGCATTGTTAGAAAAAAATTTAATGGCTAAACTAAACCCTTAATACTAATTTAAATATGCTTCTTAATCCATCCTCAGTGAAGCTAAAAACTGCAAATAAATCTTTCATTTATCTTGGATATTTATATTGAATATAAATATAATTTTCCAACAATAATTTTTTTTTAAGATTTATTTTGGGGAGATCCAAGATGGCGGCATGAGAGGAGAACGCCGATAACTGCCTGGGAAGGGCCTTGTGAACAGAGGGGAATCCACAGGGGAAACCCTGAGAAGCAACCTCAACTAAGAGAACCACACAACGCAGAACAACACACAAAGGTTAGAGAAAAAAGGGAAGAGCGGGAGAGGGAAAGAGAAGCAGAGGTTCGGGGACAGAGACTTGGAGCGCGGCCCGGGGCTGGCAAAAACAAAGGGGGATTGGGGGACTATGGTCACAGTGGAGCTGGATCGAGGGCGGGCTGGAAGCCGAGACCTAGGGAGCGTGGAAGCCCCACAAGACTGTGGACAATTTAACATCCGAACTCAAGGGACAGCACACAGTGCCCTAATCAGATCACAGAGCCTAAAGTGGAACAGGGAC
>PVKE010013004.1:0-37322 GCA_004027555.1 Craseonycteris thonglongyai
TCACCACCACCACCACCACATCACCATCATTACCACAACCACCATCACTACCATCATCACCACCACCACCACCACCATTGCCACTACTACATCACAATCATCATCACCATCATCACCACAAACACCATCACTACCATCATCACCACCACAATCACCATCATCATCACCATCATCACCACAATGACAATCACTACATCACCACCACCACCACCACCATCATCATTAACATCATCACCACCATCTTTGTCATCATTATTATCATCATCATCACCATCAGCAGGAGCAGCATCACCATGACCCTCATTATCATCTTTTATGATCTTCAGAAATCAGGAGCCAGGGTTTGTGTGAGTTTTGGGATTGACACTTGGAGTCAACCAAAGATGGGTAGACAACCTCTAAGCTAAGTACAGTTTAGGGCTTTGTACACAGTCACATTTAATTCTGTTCAGTTTAAACACAAGATCTATGGAGGAGCTGTGAGAGTACACAAGGGCAACCCCAACTGCAACTCTCAGTGATGGGTATTAGGGTCCCCATTTTACAGACAAGGGGTGAGGCTTGGAGGTTTTGGTGACTAGTCTATGGCCATATAATCAAATAAAGGCAAAGCTGGGTTTAAAACCTGGGCTGTATAATGGCAAGCCTGTGCTCTCATCATTTTATCAGAGTCCAAAGATGGGCTAGTAGCTTTCTTGCACCTGCTGTCCCATCCTTCCCATGCACTGGGAAAGAGTGCTGACCTATTTCTACCCTGGTAGCATTTCTCGAGCGGTTTGGGACTGAAGAAAAAAGTCTCATGCCCTCTCTCTGAGCATCTGTGGCCTTTTTGATAATTTGGGTGACAGAGATCACAGAATCTCCAAAGTCCCCTTTTCATTGTTTTTTTCATTACAGTTTACATTTAATATTAAGTTTCAGGTATACAGCATAGTGACTGATATAATTTATGAAGTGATCCCTTATCCATTTCATACCCACATGGCACTATACACAGTTATTATATTACTGACTATGTTGTACTTTACATTCCTGTGACTATTTTGTAATTAGCAATTTATACTTCTTAATCCTGTCACCTTTCTCACCTAGCCCCCAATCCTCCCTCCCATCTGGTAACCATCAGTTTGCTCTCTGTATCTATGAGCCTGTTTCACTACCCCCCTTTTTTTGCACATGTTGTTCTTTAGATTCCACATATAAGTAACATCATTTGGTATTTGTCTTTCTCTGTCTGACTTATTTCACTTAGCATAGTACCCTCTAGCTCCATCTATGTTGTTGCAGATGGCAAGATTTCATCCTTTTTTATGGCTGAGTAATATTCTATTGTATACATCTTCCACATCTTCTTCATCCATTCATCCACTGATAGACACACCCTCATGGCTTCCAAAACTTGGCTACTGTAAAGTATGCTGCAATAAATATATGGATGACATATGTCCCTTTGAAGTAGTGTTTTGGGTTTCTTTGGATAAATACTCAGAAGTGGAATTACTGGGTCCTTCTTTGTCTTTTGTTATAGCCATTTTTTAAAGTCTGTTTTGTGTGGTATAAGTATTGTTACATCAGTTATGTTTTTAAATTTCCATTTGCATGACATATCTTTTTCCATCCCTTTATTTTCAGCCTTTGTCTGGTTTGCCTTTTTTTTTTTTTGAAGCACATGTCAGGATCTTATTTCCTTATCTATTCAGTCACCCTATATTTTTTTATTTGAACATTTAATCCATTTACAATGAAAGTAATTGTTGATAGGTACATAAGTATTGCCATTTTATTTTTATTTTTTCCCAAAGATTAATTTTATTGTTTTTGACAGAGACAGAGAGAGAGACAGAAAGAGAGAGAGAGAGAGAGAGAGAGAGAGAGAGAGAGAGAGAGAGAGAGAGAGAGAGAGAGAGAGAGAGAAGGGGGAGGGCCAAGAGTAATCTCCATAGTTGTACGTCATTAGTTTTTCAACATGGTTTCAGAGGTCGCACAGGGCAGGAACTGGAACACCTCAGATCAGCATATGGGTCCGCACGGGTCAGGGCTGGGATTCGATCCTCAGTCCTCAAAGTAAAGCAAGCGCTTAACCCACTGAGCCATCCCAGCTTCCCCTATTGCCATTTTATTATTCATATTTATGTTTTTTCCCTTCTTCTTAAAGAAGTCCCTTTAACATTGTAATACTGGTTTGGTGGTGATGAATTCCTTTATTTTTTTCTTGTCTGGGAAGCTATTTATCTCTCCTTTAATTTTAAATCATAGCCTTGTTGGGTAGAGTAATCTTGGTTCTAGGTCCTTGCTTTTCATCACTTTGAATATTTTGTGCCAACTGCTTCTAGCCTGTACAAATTCTGTTGGAAACCAGCAGACAGTGTTATGGATGCTTTGTTGTAAATAAGCAGTTGCCTGTCTCTTGCTGCTTTTAGGATTCTTTGTCTTTAACCTTTGGCACTTTAATTATGATGTGTCTTGCTGTGGGCCTCTTTGGGTTGAGATTGTTTGGGACTCTGCACTTCCTAGACTTGTATGCCTATTTCCATTGCCAAATTAGGGAAGTTTTCATTCATTATTTCTTGAAATAGGTCTTAAATTTTTTTCTCTCTTTCTTCTGGTACTCCTACGATTTGAATGTTGTTATGCTTAGTGGTGTTTCAGAGGTCCCATAAACTATCTTCATTTTTTTTTTTAATATTTACTTTACTTATTTTTTTTAAATTTATTTTTTTAATTGTTTTTGACAGAGAGAGAGAGATACAGAGACAGAGAGAACTGAGATGGGGGAGCTCCCCAGTTCAGCATATGGGTCCGCATGGGCCGGGGCCGGGGCTGGGATTCGATCCTTGGTCCCCGGCACTGCAAAGTGAGTGCTTAACCCACTGAGCCATCCCGGCTTCCCCGATAAAATCTTTTTTCCTTTTTGTTATTCTGATTGTGTGCTTTCTGCTATCTTATCTTCCAAATTGCTGATTCAATCCTGTGCTTCATCAGATCTACTGTTGATGTCTTCATTTCAGTTATTATAGTGTTTATTTCTGACTGGTTCTTTCTTATGGTTTCTTGGCCATTTTTTAAATTTACAGCCACTCCTCACTTAGTGACCTACCTGTTTAATGACCACTTGGACTTATGACTAGTTCTCTAGTACAGAAAATCCCATTTCTTGGTCTGTGCAAGTCTTGGGAATCCTCTTTCTCAGCCTTTGTCTCATTCCCGTAATTGGTTAGTATTCACTACAACAAGCATTCACAATCACACAAGACTACATATTTCATTAATAAGTGTGGTGTCTCATGATATCTATTGAAATATACATATCGTATGGTACCATGACACACCACAAGAAATCAAGCTTTATACTTGTTGCTTATTGACCAATTCACTGAATGACCTAGTTGTAGGAATGGAGCTTGGTTGTTAAGTGCCTGTACTATCTCTTTGTTGAAGTTCTCACTAAAGTTCTTTAAGCATTCTTATAAACACTGTTTTGAACTCTGTAACTGGTGGGTTGCTTGCCTCCAGTTCATTTAGCTCTTTTTCTGGAGTTTTCTCCTGTTCTTTCATTTGGGATATATTTCTTGGTGTCATTTTGGCTACCTGTCTGTTTGTTTCTATGTATGTGGTAAATCTCATACGTTTCTCAGTCTTTGCTAGGTGGCCTTATGTAGTAAGTGTCCTATGTGGTCTAGTGGCACGGTCTCCCTGGTCACCTGATCTGGGTGTTCCACGTGTGTCCCTTGTGTGGGTTGTGTATGCCCTCCTGTTGTAGTTGAGCCATGGTTGTTGTTGGCATGTTAGTGGGTGGGATTGACCCTCAGGCTGACCGGATATGAGAATTGGCTACACCCATAGCATATGAGCTACAGCGTGGTTCATGCACCTATTGAAACCATCCTTTGGTTGTGTTGCTTGTGGGACTAAGTAGGTGTGTAGTGCTTTGCTGTGGTCTGAAGTTGGCCTCTGGTTGTGTGGGTTTGGGGGCCTCTTGGGAGTGGCTCCCATGCAGGCACAGGTCAGTTGATGCCTGTGACCAGCCCGCGGCTACCTAGTAGGAACTACAAAGTATCTGTAGTTGGTTGTTGCCTGTCCTGGATGTGTGGGAGAGGCTACAGTTCGAACCAAGACTGGCTGCCACCAGTACTGGGCGTGGGACAGCTTAGCACAAGGTCCACGGCACTCGAAGGACTGATGTAACCTGCTGGATGACTGTAAGGCTCAGCTACTGAAAGAGCCTTGGGTGGTATGCAAGTCTGGGGAGGCTGGGTCTCAGGGAGTCCTGGTAGGGAGAGTGGTTATCACTAGGTCAATGCAGATTCAAGTTTGGCTTGTGGGGGAGGGTTCAAGCAGGAAAGACGGCATCTACCTGTAGGCTACATGGGAGGAGCACTCAAGGGAAAATGGTGGCTGTCTCTCTAGCCCAGCGGTGGCGAACCTTTTGGCGATTGAGTGCCAAAGTTTATGAAATAAGAGTATACTCCCTCGACTCGCGTGCCAATCCATTGAGTGAGATAGAGGTATCGATTATTTTTATGTCTATAAGAGCATAAACGATAATTTTTAAAATGGTATTCACAGCTCCGTGTGCCGAAATAATTGCTCCGCATGCCACTTTGGGCACACGTGCCATAGATTCGCCACCCCTGCTCTAGCCATTCCCTGAAGCCACACAACTCAGTGTGCTCCTTTATGTCTTTGGTGCCTCATGAGTTACCATCTTTACCAGAGCCCAAGATGAGTGCCTGCAAGTGAATGAGTCTGTGTGTGGGCCTTTTAGGAGGATGTCTGGGTTCCCAGCAGTCTTCCATCTCACCTAGATGGGCAAAATCTCTGCTGATTTTCACAGCCAGATGTAGTAGGGACCTCTTTCCTGGCACTGGAACCCTGGGCTGGGGAGCCTGGTGTGGCACTGGTGTCCCTCTCTCCTCTGAGAGGTACTTCCACCAGAGATATCCCTCCTGATTCTCAACCACCACATGCAGGTGGGGGCCCAGCCTGTTCCTTGTACCCACCCCTCCTACCCATCTCTTCTTTATATCCTTAGTTATAGGACTTTTCTTCAGCTAGACTTCAAATGGTTCTCCAGTTTGTTTTATAATTTAGTTGTAATTTTAATGTGGTCAAGGGAGGTGGCAAGCACAGTGTTTACCTACTCCTCCATCTTTCTCAGAACCCCCTTTGTCATCATTTTAGATCTCTATGCAGATGATCTGTTTCTTAAATGTGGTGAAAAATGGCTCAACTTGAGTTGGGTGGGATGGGGTGGGATCTGTGACTTCGATCACATCATCAGTGTGTCCTCTTTCTACAGATTAAACATACCTGTACATGCCTCCCGGCACCTTCCTGAATGCCATGCACAGGACTCCTTCTCCACTGTCTGACTCGTACAAATGGAACTGCTCCTTGAGACCCACTGGCTGAAGGATCCGTGTTCTGGGAAGACATGCCTCCTTGTGGGGACACCGTCTATGGCACCATAACACTGATCATGCAAATGTCCACAAGGACCTTGATGTTTGTGCTAAAAATATTACTAAATCTCTTGTGGATGAGTCCAACCTAGCCTATCTTGATACCCAAAGAGCCATACTTACACTGAAATGGAAATTATCTAAACAGCTGCCATTGTTCAAGCCCACAAACAAGAGTACAGGAACCGTCCTTTTGCAAACTCTCAACAAAACCTCCTGGGGAAATACAACATTGCGGCCGCTGAATTAGACACTCTGTAAAATGAGGAGGTTAAATCACATAACCTTCCTAGACTGCTGAACTTCAAAGATAAGACCTGGATATTTGCTCAGGGGTTAACAGAGACCTCAGATCCCGGATGCATGGTGGCTGAAGAGCACAAGGACAGGCGGTTAGGAGTGAATACAGTGTTTCCTACATGTCTCAGCAAAAGTTGAGAATCCTATGTGGACTATTTGGAACTCGTCTATGGGGGTGTCTGGCTATCCCTGAATTTCACTGGGATGAAGACTACAGCTGTGTAGCTCAGATATGATGGTGGGAAGAAGACCATGATGACAGGACAGAGGGGAGGACCCCATAGGAAGGTGGGGATCTGGTGTAAACGCATGCGGGCAGTGTCACCTTCTGGGGCATGAGAACAAGGCTGAGTCTTGTTCTCCACTGATGTATCCTTGACTATTTCTAACAATATGTTAAATCAGGCAGAGACAATTTAAACCTATGTCAGCGGCTCCATCTCATTTCTCCCTTTTCTGACACTTGGAACCATTATGACCTTCCATTCAGGCCTAGAGCACTGATCACGTGCTATCCTTTGGTGGTGCCCTGTGCCTGACGCTCAGATGGATATGTGCCTGGGTGTGCATGCGTGCGTGTATGGGAGGGGGTGTTTTGCCTCAGCAGCAAGCCTGACCAAAATCTCCTGGCATGAAGATGTGTACGAGTATGCATCACTGTCATTATTTCCCACCAAGCAGGAGACATGGGCCAAATTAAAAACTGCAGTTCCCAAATATTTTGCCCATTTCTTCTAAACCAATTACAAAAACAACTGAAAACAACAAAGTCATCGACTACAATGGCCCTGGATATAGCTTGTTGCTTTTTGGGTTGTTGATTCTTGGAAATAAGACAGAAACAAGATTGCTACGAGTCAGGAGAAAGAGCGAAGGTGATGAACGTGCCAAGCGCAGAACATTTTGCCCATGGGGTCTTCTGAGTTGGTGGCTGGAACAGAACTGTTGGGTCTCACTGGAGACCAAGCTGGTCAGGCCTCCTTGCCACAGGATTCTTAGGCTCAAAGGGTGGCTTCACCCTCTGGCTATGAGCATGTCACGGACAGGCATGTGGTTGGAACTTTGCTTCCCCAGTGCCCCACTGTGTATGGTCAGAGTTGGCAGTCATGGACGCTTGTTGTAGAAAAAATGTTTGCAGAAAAAAGAATGAGTGAACAAATGATAAGATAAACATTCTGAGATGTTGCAATTAAATTATAGCATGTGGGAGAATGGGAGAGAGATAGGGAGGTTATCTGGTTAATAGAGCTACTGGCTGACACCAACCAAGGACAGCTCAATTTTCCAAATGTACGTTGGAACTCAGAATTAAGTTCCAGGAGGCTATTTTTGCAGTTAATTGGAGATGCTTGTCCAACCCATGACCCATGTGCTGCATGTGGACCAGGATGGCTCTGAATACGGACCAAGACAAATTCATAAACTTTCCTAAAACATGAGATTTTTTTTTTTTTTTTGCTATCTTTTTCTTTTAGCTCATCAGCTATTGTTCATGTTAGTGTATGTTATGTGTGGCCCAAGACAATTCTTCTTCCAATGTGGTCCAGGGAAGGAAGCCAAAAGGTTAGACACCCCTGATCTAGAAAGAAGAGGCAACCACCAAATGTCACCGCATCATGTTGATGCACAGTGTTTCCAGACTGTTGCCCACAACTAATTCAAACTTATGGACTACCAGTATACCCTTATCCCAGAACTTTCTCCATTTCTCCTTCTCCCCACCACACTCGTCCCTTTATCCACAGCCCACATAAGTTCTTTCAAAACAGCTTACATCTTTCTTCCCCAAACCCACCGTATAAAAGAGCAGCTTCAGCCCCAGGACGGGGGACGTGCTTCTCCATCCGGCCCTGCTGCTGGTGGCTTAGGTTGCACGCCCCAGGACCCGGGCCTTTTCCTGGCTAGCATATGGCTCACTAAATCCTTCCTTTCAAAAAGGCTTTTGGTCTCGAAGGTTACTGTTAAGTAACCAGGCCTAACCATGGCATCTGGATGAGGGAAGTTATTGGGGTACCACAGCCCCCTTCAGACAGACGTCAGTGCTTCCCCACCCAGCACCCTGACCCTCCAGTCTTGCTCCGTAGCACTCGGCACCATCTGGCATATTATATGTAATGGCCTGTTTCCCCGCTAAAAGGTAATAAGCTCCATGAAGGTAGACATTTTCATGTGTGTCAGTCACAGCTATATCCCCAGCACCTAGAACAGTGCCTGGCACTTAAAATGCTCAGCAGATGTGGAATGAATGAAGGAATATCCCTCTGCTACTAGAGCGGAGGGTCCTTGCGGCCTCATGTCCAGAGTGGCCTTGCCCAGTAAGGGAGAACTGCTCATGGGAGCTGCCTTGGAGACGCCTTAGCATTCAGGTTAGGACCCCTATTTTCATAACGCCCGAGTATGGTACAAAAATGGCAACTGAAATGCTGTTCAGCAACGCAGGAGTTTGCTGTTGGCTAAAGGAGCTGCCGATTCAAAGCAATAGCCCAGCTTCATTATACTTGAAGATGACAGTCAGAGTTCTTGCTGTGGTTCAGGAACTCCGAGCCCCCTAAATAAATATCAAGAAAGAAATAAACAAGAAAACAAAGCACCCGAGAGTCAGTGCGTCTCTGATGGGAACTGGGAACACATCTGTAACCAGTATACAATCAGCACTTGCTTCTGAAACAGCTCTGGTTACACTGCTCCCCTATTCCAAAATGCTCAGAGGCGCCCCCCCCGCCCTAGAGAACAAAGCACCAGCCTCTCAATGCCGTGCCCGCAGCTCTTGCTATCCACCTCGGTCTGACTTCTGAGTCTGCCGGCCCACTGGGGGCCGGCCTCGCACCTGGCGCAGTGGGCCAGCCAGCTGCACTCTCGGCCCTCTCTACTTGCACCGGCTCTGGTTTGTGCCCGGTCTCTCTCCCTCTCAGCTGTGAGCTCCTCGGCTCAGGAACAACACCTGTGCCATCGCCACTGGCCCAGACCCATGGATATGGAGCAAGCATTTGTGAAATGGACAAACCCCTGCCCTGCCCTCGGGTCCATGGTCCACAGAGCGGCCTCGTGCTAAAGCCGCCCTCCAGTCATCTGAGCTCTGCCCACAACCCTTCGATGGCTGCCCAATATTTGTGCCAGAATGCAGACCCGTGTGCCCAGGGTGGGAGCTTCCCAGTCTTCTCTGCTGCCTCCCACCCTCTTCCCCCTACCCCGAGGCAGAACCCCCGTGGGCGCCATTGCCTCTGCCCAGCCTCCGCGCTTCTCCCATGCTCCTTGCCTGCCACCGACCTGTTCCCCAGTCATTTCCTCGAAGAAGCCCTTCCATCAGGACCCGCACACCTGGACCTTCCCCCAGGCCCCCGCACAACCCTGACCTCATTTGGCTCTCTGACTCCCTTATGGGGTTACAGGCTCCTTGAGGACAAGGACCATTTCTAATTGTGTCCTGGGTGCCCAACCCAGAGAAGAGGCGCAACGACATCTTCAGGATTGCAACTGCCCCACTCTGCTCCTTAAAGACTCGTAACATCACAGCTGCAAGACCCCCTACTTACTCAGGAGCACACACACCACACACACATGCACACCTCACACACATGCACACCTCACACGCACGCGCACACACCACACTCACATGCACACCTCACACACACATGCACGCACACACACCACACACATGCATGCGCACGCACACACACCACTCACACATGCACACCTCACACACGAATGCGCGCGCACACACACCACACTCACACACACACACCACACACATGCATGCGTGCGCACACACACCACACTCACACATGCACACCTCACACACGCATGCGCGCACACACAATCCAGGCCCTGGAAGGAAGTCAGATGAAAGGCATCAAATCTGCCCTCTCCCCTTCTTGGCTCAGATGTTTCTCCACATTTCTGAAACCAAATCAGCTGGCTAGCTTACGAGCCTGAAACTACAAAAGGCTGAGGACAACCTGTCACCACTGTGCAGTTCACATTTTGGGGCAGCCGTGTGGCAGCAGATGGTCCCAGCATTTGGTTAGGAAAAGAGGTCACTACTGGTAGAAATTCCTGGAAGACCTTCTGGCAAGACTGCAAGTGGCCCAGATCTGCTCTGGCCGATCCCTGCCTCTGGGACTTGAGCAGCATCTACCTGTCCCCGGGTCACCTGCTCTTGACAGCCTCGCCAGGGCCATGGACCTGATGCAGCCTCCTCCCTGCACCACCTGCCACCTGGTGCCCAGCTGGTCAGGGAACTCCTGGGAGTGGACCCTCTGGAAGGTCATGCCTGCAGTGTCCACAGCACCCACACGCATCTCTGTGGCCAAAGCCCGCCCTGGGTCCTGGGTTCTGGGGCATCTCCGGGGCATCTCCAGGGCATCCCTGTCCAGCTGTCAGCCAGGAATAGGGAAGACAAGGATGGGGTATTGATCGTCTGGAAGGGAGGAGCTCGCTTTACTCCAGTGTTTTGGGGTGCTCACTGGGCACCACCTGCATGAGGCTGCTGGCTTTCACACTCTGATTCCTGACAGCAGTGCCTGGGCTGGTCAGCACTAGGGTGCCCTGTCTGGCTGCCAGTAGGCTGACCCCTCCAAGACCATACAGCTGCATGACACCGTAGGGTGAGCACTGCTGGAGACCCCTCCTGCCACCACGAGGCAGCTGATGACGCAGGCACGCTCCCTCCTCTGCTACCACCCGTCGAGGATGGTACAACACAGTGGTGGTGCCTGCCATTTTTATTGCATTTCACAGTTCTCAGCGCACTCACTTACAGGGTGTCTCACTCGATCACTCAGCAACCTTGTGTGCAAGGCAGTGCATGCATCAGCATCTTCCACCTACAAATGAGCATGTGAGGAGCCCAGAGCTGAAAGTATAAGCCCACAGAACCCCCCGCCCTCGCAGGTGGTGGAAGACCAGGGCTCAAATACCCTCAGGACCCCAAGCAAATCCTGCCTCCCACACTCGGCAGCATTTAAAAAACCCTGTAGCCAAAACTCAACAGCTCCAGGGCCTGCGCAGTGAAAGTGCAGCCTGTGGCCACTGCACCGGCCCCCCTAGAAGTGCGTCAGGAATGCAGCAACTCACTCAGGTCCACTCGGACCTGCTGACTTGGTGTGGACTCTTCCCAACACCCAGGTGGCCGTGGGCACGCCAGCTCCGGGAGCTCTGTGCTAGGCAACGTGTGCCTTCCTCTTTGCCCTGGCTGGCATTCCTCACTCCCGCTGGGGAAGTAGCCAGGCTGGGGAGGGCTTGAAGGAACGGAAGTTCCATCTTCTCACTTTCTGATGACCCGAGGGAGGCCACCTTCCCTCTGCAGAACATCTCCACCTTTCTCCCGTCCCCCAGCTCCTGCTGGGACACTGTTAGCCAACACAGTTCCTCGGTTCCAGACCTTTCCCTCTCTGGCATTAATTTTGATAAAAGCACAAAAATGGAAGCTGTGATTTCAGTTTTCCTTGCTTCCTATGGATCCTAAAGCCTGTTTAAAGAACTCTCAGTATGAGCTATGGCAATTGAAATTTTTCTCAATTTTTTTTTTTTTTTTTGAGACAGTCTCTCTTCACCCTCCAGTGGTGTGCATGGCTTAACTTCCTTACCCAACAGTGAGCTGGTAAGTTAGGAGCTCTGCTCAGCCACAGGGCTGACAGCTTACCATCAGAAGGATTTCATTAAGAGGTGAAGCTAAGCTCTATTATAGAAACTGGACTAAGTTTTCACTGGCTTCACCCCCACTGTTGTCCAGGGGAGCAGCAGCCACCACAGCCCTTTCATGGTTCTTTCCAGATACTTTTTACAGGGACACAACGGGCTGATCCAGGTGCTGATGTCTTCCCATGTTTAACTAAGCCGCTTTGACAACTTTCATTTCTCCCCTACCTTGCCCTTTTAGCCACCTCTGAGCTTGGTTCTTTCTGTGTTGGTTTCAGCACAGTGGCACTGGACCTGCCCTAAGTGGTCAGCAGTGCCAGTCTTGTCGTAAAGTAAGTGATGATGATGTTGAGGACAGTCACCGGCGCTGCCCCCCAGGGGATACCCTCTTTCGCCTGCCTGGTTGAAGCAGGCAGGGAGAGGTCATTTCATCCTGTTTCCCAGTAGTTCTCCATCCAGCAAGGGCACAGGAGCTCACTATTAGCCCTTTGTTAGAGGCATACTCTTCGAGGCAGTGTGAGGAAAGGCAAAACTACTTTTCACTTAAATGGGCTAAGGGTTACTTAACTGTGCAGTACACCTTTACTGAACATTGTTTGATTTTCTCTGTGACCAACAGTAGGCCATTACTTTGCTCTTGCCTTTAGGACAATCTTGGGCCCTATCAGAGTTTCTAAACCTATTAGTTTCCAGCTGCATTTGGTGGCTATCGGAGGAAGTGCATTAAGCACCTCTTAAGCAATTATCCAGCTAAGTCAATGCTGAGATTGCCCCAAGCTTGGGTTGGGTTCCGGGCTCCAGGCTCCTGCACGCCTGTCCTTTTCACTAAGGGGACATGTGAGGCTGGCCTGTGACTCACTCCAAGCTCCCTCAGAACCCTTCCTTTGGAAATAGAGCTTTCATTTGCAACCTGGTCTTTTAAAGGAGCCAGTCCGAATTCCCCCCTAACAATAAGCATTTCAGCACCTCACACCTCCAACTGTAATTTCCAGTGACAGTATGGATTTCCAGGGAGAGATTGAGCTGAGTCTAGACCTCCGTTCCCAGACATCTTTGCTCCTTGGACCCAGCCTAAGACTTGTAAGGGAGATTTCCGCACGGGGTTGGAGCTTGAGACCAATGGTGGAGGGACAAGGTGATTTTAGGGTGTGTGAGTTGGAGAGGTGGGATGAATTAGGGAAGCAGGCTGTGGTCTAGGAGTGAAAAGCCTTCAACTTCTAAAAATTTTTTCCACCTCTGGGACTCAGAAAAAATAAGCTCTTAGGGTAAGGTGACCAGACGTCCCGCTTTTGGCGGGACAGTCCTGATTTTTAACAATTTGTCCCACGTCCCGCGGCTTTTTAAAAAAGTCCCGGGTTTTGGAAAGAATGCACGACAAGCTAGGGAACGGCGGGAGATAGGCCACATTTTTAATCAAGAACCCCCTCCCCCCGGGTCAATGGTGTCCCGCTTTACCAATGTTAAAATCTGGTCACCTTATCTTAGGGCCTACCTGGTCACCTGGCTCGCATGTGTTCTGTTTTCCTGTTTTGTTTTGTCTTTTTCTTTCTGTGAGTCAATCTGATTGGGCCAGCAGCATGCCCTTGACGCAGCTCACAGAGGCTTCCAGTGGGGACGACCTTGAGCTCCAGTGGTTGCACACAGGAGGACCAACATCGACACCTCAGTTTTACTCCCGAGGCAGGCTGGGGGAGGGGGTACCTGCTGTAAACTGAAGTGGAGGGCTGGGGTCAGGTTTTCAGCCTCTTTTTGAAACAGTCACCATGCCAGTGGGCTCCTTATGAGAAAATAAAGTCAGCACTGTCCAGACACAGCTTTGATGTTGACAGCCACACTGTCAGACGTCCAGGCCTGGACGGTCACGTAATGAGAGGATGGGATGTAGGGTTGGAAGCGGAAGGGATGATCGGTCTTGGCAGAGGACATTCCCTGAGGGAAGGTGAGCACTAGCAGCAGCCTGGTCACCCAGCTCCGTGGATTCACTGTCTCCACCCCGGCCTGAAGAGGGTAAGGGAGCCGCAGAGGCCCCCCATTGCCACCCTTCCTGGGGACCTACCACGGGCAATTCTGCAAGATGCCACCTTCTCCTGTTTCATGTGGAGGGGCTTCCAGAGCTCAGGGGCAGCAGGTGGAGGAGCAGCTGGTCACCACCCTGAGCCGGGGAGAGAATTGGGGTCCACCCCGCTAAGACAGCAGGTGACCCTGGGACGTCTCCGCACTGTCCCTCCCCGTGGCTGTCCCAGCGTGCACCAGGAGCATCAGCCCAGGGAGGCCTACCTGTACCGCTGCTTCACCGACTGCCTGTCCGCGGCCTTGCACGCGTGGCCCGCGTAGTACAGCGGGAAGAACAAGCAGTTCCAGGTGGTGGCAAACCACGTCAGGGTGAAGGGCGCGTCGAAGGTCCGGAAGGTTAGCTTGGCCAGCTGCGTGGAGCCGGCCCACGAGGCACAGATGCACAGCACCACGGCCAGGCCCCAGCTCAGCTTGCGGAGCCTCGGCCCGGAGCACCGGCAGCCACGGCGGGTCGCTCGTCCCGGCTCCACCCCTGTCGGGGCCTCCACGGGGCCTGGGGCATCCCGGGGGCGCTCCTCCCCTGTGGAGAGAAGGGTGCCAGCAGGTTAGCGGGGCTCCATCGTCCCAGCGCCCTGGACCAGGGAACCTACCCCATTGCCATGGCCCCAGCCAGCCAGCCAGACTGGGGAGGGAGGGGGGTGGGGGCAGCTCCCTTAGACAAAATAGGGACCAGGGCACCAACCCCACTGCCACCAAGCCCAGCTGCCTTGAGGAGTGGGTGGAGGGGATAGGGGGTTGGGGCAGCTCCCTGAAGCAAAACTTTGAATATGTTTTCACTGGTTTTCTTATCCTCCAGAATCTCAGTCCCCCAAAGTGTGGCCCACTGGCAGGCAGCACGACACCCTCACACCCGAGTTTGTTGGGAATGCCTGACCTCAGGCCCCACATCAGAACCAGAATCTGCATTTCACAGACAACAAGTGTGCGCATTAGCCTTTGAGAAGCACTTCTCCAGTACACACAACACGGTGTAAATAGTTGCCCTGTGGTCCACTGTGAGCTCACACGTACTGCTGTGCTCCTGGGCACGGGGCACAGGCCTTGACCTCTAAGTGCTCCCCATTCCTGGACAGAGCCCCTCCCTGCCTGTTACCTGAAGGCACAGATGCCAAGATTCTCATCTCAATTTGCTTGTGTGGCAAAAATTGTCTTTTCCCTCTTGTCTCTTCGTTTGCTATGACTGGCTTCCCGCCCATAGCCTTCGGCCCTGCTTTGAAGCGTTACTTAAAAACCACAGCCGCAGGCAGCTGGCGCTGTGAAAGGCCCCAGCCCCTCCATTCTGGGGCGTGTGACTTCTGGAAACCAGGCTGCAGCCAAAGCGTGGCTCTGCAGTGGCATTGTTCCCACAGACCATGACAAGGTGGAAAAGGCAACGTTATTGTCCACTGTTTGGTTTTCCTTTATGATTGTGAGCGTGTCAGTCATGTAGAAATATAAACAGAGCTGTAACCATGGACAGCGTACCAGGCTTTTATGTTCAGCCTGGCACTTCACTGCATGGGGACACACACTGGTGCAAGGCCGTCGTCACTACAGGGGTGCAGGAGATGAGTACAAAATATCCTGGGGCCACGTGAACTCAATCTTATACACAAAACCGAACATTTAAACACCCATCAAACCTATTCCAATTCTCTCAAACGTAGTCTACGCATTTTGTTTAAACTTAATACTTTAAGTAGCTTTAACAACATTAAACCAAGTTTTGTATATCATACTTTCTGAAACATAATTCTATGATAGAACGACCAGACGTCCCGCTTTTGGCGGGACAGTCCCGATTTTTAACAAATTGTCCTGTGTCCCGTGGCATTTTTAAAAAGTCCTGATTTTTGGAAAGAATGCACGACAAGCTAGGGAACGGCGGGAGATAGACCAAATTTTTAATCAAGAACCCCCCTCCCCCCTGGTCAATGGTGTCCCGCTTTACCAATGTTAAAATCTGGTCACCTTATGAGGCAAAATCCTGATTCAAGATAGTCTATTAAACAGGGGGCTAGTTAATCTTATTAGTAATTGCCAGCCCCAACTGTACCTGTTTTAGCTAAAGGTAATCACAAACCTTATGTGACTAGTCAAGCAGAGATAACATCCTTTAGTGTCCCAGATCCTGCTTGACACCATCTAGATGCTTCATTACCTGCTTTATTAATAATATTTGATTTCCCTCTTCCTGTTATTTTTCATGTATGTCTAGATCCTAGTTGGAAAACGCTTGGGAAATCAAACGCTTAACCAACCTCTGGGCTTCCAACAGGTTGTGTGCTTGTGTTGTAGGCTGCAGGGTGGGGAGAAGCAGAAGTGGGGTGGAGTCCCATCCTTCCATATGAACCTTCCCACCAGGACATCTTGGTTTGGTTCACACGATTCCCACAGCTCAAGGCAAATTTAATTTCCGATAGAAGCACACACATTTCAATCTATACACTGACTACCTGACATCCGGGTGAGCCTCTGTAATCTTTCATGAGTGAGATAATTCTCAAGTAGTGTTGAGGACAAAGGAGATTTCTCCATTGTCAGCATCACTGTCAAAAATTTATATTGAAAAGATAATTATGAGGATGAAAAGAGGTCCACACAGACACTGCAGTTTCACTTAAGAATGAACTCTGCAAGGGACTGAATAAATTCAGGCTCACAGCAGGTTGTTTTCCACTTAGGTTTTCAGTATGAAAAATAGTTTTAAAACTGAAAGAATTAAGGATGACTGAAGCTATGTAGATGTCACAATGAAAGAGAAAAGCACCAATCATGTAATATTGTCTTGTTAAATAAATTTTTACTCGCTCTAACCTCTCAGGGTAATCTGACTAAGGGACTATTAATAATACACAAGCAAAATAAAGATATTCAAAACTAAAATGTATACTATTACTGAAAAGTAAGATAGAACAATATTACTCAAAGTGTAATGAAGTTAACAGGCATTATAAGAAAAAAGGATTCCATGATCAGTTTGGGAAACACTAGGTAAACCAGAGACAGCTTCCTTTAGGAATATTCAAGGCTAGTGGACACTGTGAATTTCTGAAAAGCAACTACAGAATGGGTACTTCCTGTATTAGTTAAATGTAGCACCTGTGGCAGGATTGTTCTAAGGTGTCTCTTGGAACACACTTTGGGAAACGCAAGAATAAACTCATAAAGAATCGTAGACACCTAAACCTAATTCATTGCAAATTTTCTATTTCACTGTATTGAGCCTCTTAAAATAATAATCATCTATCAATTTCATTACGTCACTCATTCCTAATACTTCTGTTAAACTAGATCTACCTTAGTAAACTAAAAAAAGATTCTTTACAAATACTTTACAAAAACATGGACCAGCATAAATAAAAGCAATCTACAAGTATATTAAACTTAGTACCCAGAGATAGTACTGTTGACATTTTGCTGCATTTTCCGTAGTCTTGTCTTTGTACCACACACGTATGCCACACACTCACACAGCAAAACTGTATTTTTACCCAGCATTCATCTAACCAAATGCCTAACAGCACAGACTTTATGAATCCCATGGGGCTGTAGACAGTGTGATGCTTCCCGGGAGCATTTCAGTCATCTAGGAAATCACCACAAAGTATATGCCCTGTGCCAAGAGCTTGGGTGGTCAATAAATAAATACAAAACATGGTTACTCCCCTTCAGGAGCTTCCCGTCAATCTGGGAGTCACACTACACACCTATGAAAGAATTACAGAACACTTATGTCAAAACAGAGAGATTTTGACCATAATGGAAATTCTGCAGACAGTGAGAAGAACCAGAGAAGGCAGAAGTGTGGCCTGGGCCTTGAAGTGTAGAAAGGCTCTGAGTAGGAAGAGAAGCGAAGCTCAGGGTCAGGAAGACACGTGGTCCGCTCAGGGGCAGGGAGAGATGCCGGCCTTGCTCTGGTAAGACGTTCAGCCAGGTGGGCTGAGGGACCCGAGCAAATGCAGATGTTGACTCTACTTCACTTAGGTGAACCACGCACAAGGTCCCCAACAAGCAGGTCAAATGAAAGAACACGGGTAGAGTAAGCTAGTACATTCGGTTAGCAGATGCCTTTACACTCCACTATTTGGAACACAGCAAATGCACGCACATCACGCACCATGCTCAGGGTCATTCGCAATGAGCTGTCCAACCTGTGCTCAGAGTCAGAGAAGGAATTACGCGAGGGCGGTGTCCCTGCGCAAAAGCCTCTCAAGTTTTTCATTTACCTTCCCTCCCCTTCCAAACTGCAGGTCAGGTGAGTCCTCTGATTCACTCCTTCCTGAGCTGACAGCCTCCAAGAACTGGATGCTGGGTGAGCCCCACACTGCTTCCTGCCCTAGCCCCTTTGACATTACCACTCGACTGGAATACTGTCACCCTCACTCCCAACACCCTTCCCTGCTCACAGTCCCTCTGTGTATGATCTTGTACCTTCCATTCTAACCTTGTATCAGCCAACATTTCTGGGAGTGACGCACAGTAGAGTAAACCTGGCCCAATGGCAGAGCTGACAGGAGCTGTCGCTGGGCTCCAGCTCCACCCTCGGCTGTGTGCTGCCCAGTGCTCCGTTCACGCCCTTAATGCACTTGGGGCACTGGTGACAGGTTCCCTGTTCTGTTGTCTGAGTTGTTTCCGCTGGGCATTTTGAAGACAGAGGAGTGTGTGTGTGTGTGTTCATGCATACATGCATCGTGTGGCTGTGTGTGCGCACAAGCACGTGTGTGTGTAACATCCTCTTGTGCACAATGCACACTTGTGGTATGGTGAGATGTAAACATTTTGGTGACAGGTGTGTGTGTGGCTGTGTGTACACGTGTGTGTATGTGTGTGGCTGTGCATGTGCATGTAACTGTATGTGTAGTGTTGACCTGTATAGTGTGCGTACTCTGTGGTATGGTGAGACATGGTGAGATGTAATCATACCTGTGGATAAACTCCCATCCTGAGCTTGGTCTCTGAGTCAAGTGATTTACTGAAACCATGTGTCAGTCCCACCCCCGGCACCATCGTACCCCAGGCCTGTTTCCCACCGGGATGTACGTGGCATGCACAGTCTGGTCAAGCAGAAATGCTAACTGGAGTCCATGTCTGCTCCAGAGAAGGAAACTCTAGGTTAAACTAGGTGAGCTGGAGGTCTGGTCTATCCGCCACCTCTTTCGGTGACCAAGGCAGGCCCTTTGTCTCAGGAGCTGTCTACTGCTTTCCCCTGAGAAAATGAGGAATTGAGTGCTTTTAATGTTTATTTGGTGAAAGTCATTTCTATAATGAGAAAGCAAGAAAGATCGGAAATTCATTTACTTTCAACTGAAAATTTCCATATAATGGCTCTTCCAAACTTCCAAGGGAAGACAAGTGTTTCCTTTTTGAGGTCGACTGAGAATAAGTGTTGACTTTTTCTATGAAAAGCATCTGGGAAGTCTGTACTTAGAAAGTGCCCAACTCATGTCTTAGAGGTGAGGGACCTGGAGCTGAGGTCAAAGGCCACCCATCGGCTGATGTGGTCCCAGCCTCCCAAAAGCAAAGGAGAAAGCACTGCACAGTACGGGGGAGACACCGCCCAACGACATCTCCCTTTATAAGATCTGGACAGTTATTGTATGTGTTTTTGGAGGCACAATTTCCATAATGATGAAATTCACTTGTTTTGGGGTATAATTCTTAATTTAAGTAAATTTATAGAATTGTGAAGCCATCACCACCATGTAACCTTTGAACATTTCCATCAGTTCAAAATAAGCTTGTGCTGATGTGTAATCATTCCCCAGTTAAACTCCTTCAGGCAACCACAAATCTGCTTTCTATCTCTACACATTTGCCTATTCTGGACATTTCACACAAATATATAGACTTTGGCATCTGGCTTCTTTCATTTATCGTAATGTCTTTGGGGTTTGTTCATGTGGTAGTGTGGGTCTGTTCATTCTTTTTAATGGCTGGACAGTACTTTATTGGGTGGATATCCTGCATTGTATTTATTCATTTATCAGTTGTGCACGCGTGTATTGTTTCCATTTTTTGGCTACTGTGAATAATGCTGCTATAAACACTCACATGTAAGTCTTTGTGTAATTTACTGTATTTTTCCATGTGTAAGATGATACTTTTGTCTAAAATGATGAAACCAAAAATTGGGGGTCATCTTATACATGACAGTACCCTGTGTATTGATTTGTTAATGTTGGGTTAGAAAAGTAGGGATTGTTTTATACATGGAAAACTACTGTCTGTGTTTGTACACATCTCTTTGGTGGGTTAGTTAAGGTTTTAGGCCACTCATCCAAAGAACATGTATTGGCTCCCTCCGTGGGACACAAGGCAGATACCACCTTCCCTAGCAGAGTGTGCTCGATACAGTGGTAGTGCCTACAGTGCCCACACCTCGGGGGCTCAGCGCCCCTAAGTCCGTGCAATCAAGATGCAGCTGAGAGCTGTGTGGAAACCAGAACCCACCCCACTTTTTCCCAGGACGGCCCAGGGGGAGAGGGCTAGATGAACTATTTCCCATTTATTGATCACTGATGCACAAACCAGTTCAGGGCCTGGCCACCCAACTCAATTGATTTTGTAAACTGAGGAGCTTGGAAGAAAGCTTTTGCTTATGGCCATTTACAAGCCTAATTCATCTCCTAAAAATGCAGTTTGGGTTTTGTTTATCTCATGTACTGATTAAAAACTTGCTCCGTGGATTTATGTGATTGCTTTTTTGAAGCAGCGGTTTGGAGGAAAGATGCAGTGGCCGGTGGATGTCTGGTGACACTCCTCCTTCCACACAGTCTGACTCATGACCCCCACCTGCCAGGCCAATGCTTGGATCCCTGGACTTTGGGACAGAAAGTACCCCCAATATTCATATAGGGCTGAGACCCCAGTCACACGCCCAACTAGCATGGATCCCAGGACAGAACAGAATCTGCAGAACATTAATGCTGAACGTGGACCCTGAGTGAGGGAGAAGGAGTGCGCACAGGGAAGGAAAGGACAAGTATAGCTGTCGTGCACTCTGCCAGTGTCCTTGGTTCTCAGGCTGACAGCCGAGGCTCTGAGAGGCGCTCTCCCAAGGTCACGTGAGTGCATGGCTGAGACGTTACCTCTAAGCATATGTCTTATCCCAAAGGGGCAACACAGGGATGGTGGCATCCTTATCATCCCCTCTGAAAGGGGGTCGGGGTCATGGTACTGGATCCCCAGTCAGAAGAGGAGCTGCAGGTGTCCGAAGCACACCCCATTTTAAATTTGGAAGAGCCCGGTGTATAGAGGGCTATGGCTGGGACAGGCCACCCTGGAATGGTGGTCGTCAGGGACTGAATACTGCCCCCTGCATACACAATTCCTAAGTTGAAGCCCTGTATTTGCAGATGGAGCCTCTAAGGAGGTAATTAATGTTAAATGACATCATAAGGGTGGGGACCTGATCTGACAGGCTTGGTGGCTCCGTAAGAATAGACAGCAGAGATTGTTGCTCAATCTCTCTGTGAGCTCACATGGAGAAAAGGCCATGTGAGGACCAGTGAGGAACCAGGTGGCCATTTATAAGGCAGGAGGAGAGCCCCAACCAGAAGCCAAATCTGCAGGCGCCCGTATCTGGGACTTCTAGCCTCTAGAGCTGTGAGGAAAAAAAATGTCTGCTGTACTTTGTCATGGCCACCGAGAGACGAGCCTGAGGGGGACGGGGAGACGGTGCTGTGTCATGAAGGGTGGAGGCACGCACACAGCCACCATGGGGCAGCAGGCGGTGACAGCTGCAGCTGACGCGGGCGTCTCCATAACCTCCTAGACGGGCTATTGCCCTGGATTCCTGGATGAGGAATCTGAGACCGTTTCCCGTATCTGCCCCTGCGAGTTGTTAAGCTTATGTTGTAAAGTGGGTCCCGCAGGCAGTATGTGAGACAACACGGCAATGGCAAAGTTGTCTGTGGAAACCCAAACTCTTTCCCTGCTGTGGAGGCAGGACAGGGAGGTCTGGGATGTGAGCAGAGGCTGCTACGGGAGGAAGGGTGTGGGTGGTGGGCAGCGCCTCCGAGGTCCCCCTGGAGTTCTGCCCTCAGCAGTCAGAGCTGGTCAGAACCAGGCACAGAGCTGGCCACACCCCCCCATCAGCAGCATCGCAGGCACAGACTTCTGAGCTGGCAACTCCTCCGTACGCCCCACCTCCTTAGCAGTCCCCCAACAGCCCCAACTGTCCGAATAGCACCCGCCACACAGTGGGTTTAGGAGTCCTGGAACGTACACAGCCTTCAGTGAATGTGACCTGTGAGAAAATGATTGGGCCCAGCCAGCTGTAAAGAATGCCGCCGGTGCCTGGAGGGGAAGAAGAGGCCTGTGGGAGTGAGGCTGCTGTCCCCATACATGGTCTGAAAACATTCCACCGTGAGGGGACGCACACCCTGCTGGCCATGGCCTGGCGGCCTGCTGGAATGGCCCCATTTGCACGCCCCGGGCAGCCAGCCTGTGCACACAGCAGGTGCTCAGCATTTGCAGAAGGGGTGATATTTTGGTGTTAAGGGCCTGCACACAAACAGACAAGTATGTGCCCTCCTCTTTTCTGATGCTACTCCTTGTCAGATGACTCCTTCTGTTCTTCTGTGGACTGGGGTCCAGGCTGTGGGCGCTCACAGGGGTCAGAGTTTTATGAGAGGGCAGGCCGCAGCCTTCTCCCTGGAGCCGAGCAGAACAGCGCCGGCTTTTAACTCACAGCATGGGCTATGGCACAACTGGTCTTGAAGAACTGTCTCCTAGACTATTCCTCTGCTTGTATGATGCAGAGGAATTATCAGCGTTAACAGTCCCAGTTTCCATGGCCTACCCAGGGCCATGACTTCTGCACCCTCTGCAGGGGACAAGGCTATGCTACTCCCCAAAAGTGACGCTTTCTACGAAAACACTCAGGCCAGCCCCAGGTGAGCTGGGAGTTGACTCAGCTTCTCTCTGGGGTATTCCTACAGGGCTTTTTGCAGCATCTGACCCCCTGTGGTCCTCTCTCAAGTCCAGTGGTATCCTGCTGCCAGGGGCTTACGGAGCAAGGTGCTCCCAGCTCAAATACCAAACACCACCCTTGCAAGTATGTGCCTGCCCTTGGACACACACGCACTCCCACACAGGCCATGGATCATCCTTGTCCTGCGTGTCACTCCATCAGAGCTCTGCTTTCAGGACAGCTAGGGAAGGGTTTTAATCAGATCAATCTCTGTTAACCAGTAAACTATTTAATGGGTCCATCCCAGGCTTCTGCTGGCTGCCAATGCAAGACCTGTTCGAATCCCCTCTCTCTTCCGCAGAGAGGAGGCCGGGCTCCAAGAGGCGAGGCAGCAGGCCCACTGTGTTCATCAGCGAATGAGGGGACAGGAAATGACACTTGAGTGTCCTGATCTTCACCCAGTGTTCTTCCCTGTACAGGCTCCCCCCAGTCACATGATGTCTTAACCGGTGAAAATGAATCACTCGCCAAAAAAGCTTTTAAGAATGACATCTCTTCTGGGCTCTCCCAGCTCGGCCACCCCTCAGCCCCCATCCGCCACTCTGGTGGACAGCGGCACTTCCTACCTGACACGGAAGATCAGTTCCCGGCTCAGGCCCTGGGCTGCCCTCTCTCGCGTCTCCATGTTTCTGTCTCTTCCCATCATCTCTTCCCTTTCTCCTTTTCAAGGCTACACGCCCTCTCTTCCTCCCGGGCCACTGCTGTAGCATCACCCTTCTGTGGGGCAGCCTCTGACCTGTCCAGGAACCAGCCTCCATCCTCCATTTACAGAGACACTGGGCCTCGAAAACTCTGTCTCCTTCCCCTCAAGCATAAGCATGTCACCTCTCACTGTCTGCACCACGGGTCCTGCAATGGCTTTCCTTCCCCTCACCAGATACTCACCCTTTGAAATCTAGCTTTCGGACCAGCACCCACTTACAACTGTTTCTACAAAGCCGCCCCTGGGGCCCCACTCACTTTCGCGGTATTCTTCCTGTGGTTCCCATGCTGCCTACAGTCGGGGCTCCCAGCGTCCCCTTCTCTTCCTCCTTCATGGTCTCCCCTGTGTATATGGCCTCAGGATCCTGTGCTCGCCCACTCATCCCCACGGAGCCGTCTCTCTGTCGCTTGTCACCACCACCTCTTTCCCCCACCTTCTGACACACACCTGCACTGAAGGTACTGCCAGGGCCTCAGCTCAGCTTGTCCAGATGGGCCCTCCCACTGCTCCCTCACAGCCAGCCCTCCTGCGGTTGCTGTCACTGCTATGGCGTCTCCATTCCCACCTTGTGTAGGCTAAGGCTTCAGAGCATCACGAATGGCTCCCTCTCCGTCCTCCTACCTACACCGCCACCACTTGTCATTCCTCCCATCTTGTCCCTGTGCTCGCCGTGGGAGGTGCAGTCGTTAGGATACAGTACAGCACACAGCAGTTACCTCATGGAGTGAATGGGCTAATGGCCCCACACTGTCCCCTCACCTGTATGGTATGACACCAGGACAGAATGAGGAACCAGGACAAGGGCTCATGACACGTATGAACAAAACATACCACGACAGTTATGACCGTAGCTTATGCCCGGGCTGCAGTCACCTCCTATCACACTCCCCATCCGCACTGCACACTTCCCTGCAGTGCTTTGCAAACTTTTTTTTCACTGTTGCCTTCAATGGATGTGTGTGCACACACACACGTGCACACGCACACACACACCTCTGAAGTCACAAGTTGGCCTTGATTCTCATCTCATGTGATACACTTTAGTACTCTTGGTTCTAGTCTTACTTCTGTATTAAAAATATTAATTGTGATGGATGAAATCGATTTCATGACCCATGTGAACACCACAGCTATGTAAGACGGTCCCAGGGGGGTATTCTCTCCTTTTCTATATCTCCGCCTTCCTGACTGTGTCAATCCCTTCTCCTGATGCTTCAGTATTTGCCTGTGGTCAGCCTTGACCTCGGCCCCTTCCCTCCCCCTCACTCCTTTAGTCTCCAGCCCCAGCAGACCACCTGCGAGCCTCTGCCACCACCGCCATTCTCTAATGCAGCACCCGGTCCATGGAGCCACCTGCACCAGGAACACCAGGAGCTTCCTGCCCACTGAAGGCAGCTGAAGGCAGACGACTGTCCACCCTGCCGCCCTGGCCCTGTCCCCAAGATCAGCGTCAGTGACTACAGTCAACACATGGGGTTTGGTGATGAGAAGGCTCTGAAGCCACAACCAGGCTCAGCAGGACAGGGTTCCCTTCGGTTCTGTCATTTGGGCCAAGCAGGGGGTGATGGTAGTGAGGGGCTGCACGGCCCGTGGTCCAGGCACAGGGAGCTTGCCCTCTGCTGGAACCCAGCATTTGGTTAGTGCTCCTCTCGCGCACGTTTTAGAAAGTTCCATTTCGACATGTAAATCATTATGTTCCCCCCTTGTTTGGAAGCTCCGTTGGGTCGAGGATCATATCTGACCACCCCTGCCTGTAGCGCCTGCAGTGACATCTGGTTCATTCTCTTGCACGAATCAGATGGCACATTTGGTCAGTACATGGGTGTTTTTTGCTGCTGAGGTTTCAGGCTTAGGCGAGCCCAGCTGGGAAATACGTGGGGGTGCGGGAAGCCTTTGGAAGTGCACTTCTCAAGACAGCTCTCAGGCTGGGCCGGCAGCGCTGGGGCTCCGCACGCAGTAAGAGGCACGTATGGTCACCCTCATCTCCTTGCGAGAGAACTGATTCCCAGGGAGCTTTGCTCACTAGCCCACACTTCTTGGGTCAGCATGAGAGATGGGCACTACCCCCAGTCCATCCAACCTCAAAGCTCTTTCCACAACCACAGGCTGCCGGCCTCTCGGGGGAATTACACTGTCTCAGTGACGAATTCCTCCTGAATGTAATTGTACGGAACATGAATTAGCTGCTTGTGAACCTGGATGATCTCAGTAACTACTACTCTACAAGGGATGTGTTACTGATCAATACTCAGTGTCTGCATTTGATGGGGAAGCCAGGAAAAGGATATGAAACAGGATTCGTGGTCAGACAGGACAGATGCCATCAACCTGGCTGGCACCCCCTTTCCAAGCCTCTGGCCCCTCCCGAGGCCCCACATTACTGTCCTCCTCATGCCCCCTCCATGGCTGTGCACTCCCCCACCCCCCACACCTGACTGGCTTCTCCACTTCCGTTACAAGGCCTCCTCCCCGAAGGGCCTCCTCCCTCCCCAGCGGGCCTCCTCCCCTCCCTGAGGGGTCTCTTCCCCACAGGGCCTCCTCCCCCACAGGGCCTCCTCCACCGAGGGGCTTCTTCCCCAGAGGGTCTCCTCCCCGGGGGCCTCCTCCCCACGGGGCCTCCTCAGTTTACTCCATATCCAGGTGGCCCTTAGTTCTTAGCTCTGAAGCTAAACTTATCACCTTGTACTAGGTCACTTATCTCTGTCTCTCTCACTAGATTGAAAGTTCCTGAAGAGGATGAGGCTAGTGTTGTGCATTCTTGCTTTTCCAGGGCCTGGCTTCATAGACGAAGGATGCAGAGAAGGAGCAGGTGAAGAACTGGGTGAGTACATGAAGTCATCTTCATGTGAGTCGGGCCCAGCACTGCACTTCCTATTTTGGTTTTATAGGTACCGCATTCTGGTGCTTTCTTGCCTCCCCTAGAAGACGCACCCCACAAGCTAATAAATGTTTCTTCTGGCTGGACTCCGTCACTGTTGCCTGTCTGCTAACCACACAGAAACTGCCACAGGATGGGAACCACCGTGCCCTGCATATCGAAGGCAACACACATGGATTCCACACTTCCAAAACAAGCACATGAGACGCAAATGGTTAAAAAACAAACAAAACCCCAAGGAGCCTCGCTGAACAAACACCACAAGGAGGAAAAGCTGTCAGGGAGAGAGCTACATGCAGGCTCTGACCTGCATGCCTTGCTGAAGGCCACACAGGCATTCCACACAAAAAGAGACCTGCAGGCTTCCTAATGTCCCGGGACCCCACTATCCCCAGGTTTGCAAGATGGTCTGTGCCTGGAGAACTGCCAGACACTTATTAAGCACCTACTGTGTGCCAAGCACATGCTAGGTACTGTCACCGACCATACCTCATTGCATTTCCCCAAAGTCCACTGAGGGAGGGTGGTCCCTCTGCTTGACAGCTGAGAACCCAAGGTGTGGCTCTTACAGTTTATACAAGTCAAACTGTGCAGGGAAAAGAACTGCCTTGTCTCTGCACTCCCCAAGTCTCAGTTTACTACACGTCCTGTCACCCACAGACGTGCACATGCAAAAAGTTGGCTGGGGGAAGCCAGGATGGCTCAGTGGGTTAAGCACTCACTTTTCAGCGCCGGGGACCATGGATCGAATCCCGGCCCGTGCGGACCCATATGCTGAACTGGGGAGTTCCCCCAGTTCAGTTCTCTCTCTGTCTCTCTCTGTCTCTCTCTCTGTGAAAAATAAAATAAATTAAAAAAAATATATTAAAAAAAAAAAATATATATATAGCGGTCTGTTTAAAAAAAAAAAAAAGTTGGCTGGCATATCACTCATTGCCTTCTGCAGCTATCTGAGGTCACCGCACCCGGCCTGGGAGGCCTCTCCACCCCTGTCCAGGGGAGTACAGCTCAAACTTGCCCTGCTCCAGGGGGGCTGGCGCTGCTTCCGGAGAGCAGAGCTAGCCGGCCTCCTTCAATGGGGGGGGGAGGGGGCTGGGATGGCATCCCATGAAGACCCAGTGAGTGAACAGACCTGGCTTCCCCGAGAGAAATAAATTGCCAGCCTTTCCCCTCCCCAGCTCACAGGTACGCCTGGGCAAAGTCCTCAAGAAGGCTTCGCAATGCAACCCCGCCCGGGAGAGGCAGGACCTGCCGTACATTCAGATGTGGATGACTGACACCAAATCTTTCCTAAGACTGGGATGGGGGAGAAAATGATAAGGAAGCAGTCACACGTCAGTGCACAAGGGTGTTCTGAGAAGCAATGGTTTGGGGTCAGCCCACCCGGGATCCCAGTCTGGCTTCATCACCCAAGAGATGTAGGTCTCAGACAAGTCGATCCACACTTCTGGGCCTCACGGTCCTCATCTGTAGGATGGGGACATGGTAACAAGATGGTATTGACAGGCCTCTGTGGACACAGCCCAAGATGGCCCTGTCGCCTCCCTGGTGCTGTCATTTGTCCTGTCTCGGTAACAAATGAGAACTTACACGGGGACACAGGGTCCTTGGCAATCCCATGGAGGTCCCTGCCCAGCTGCAGTCCCAAGGGTGTGGCAGGAGCCCCCCTCCCTCGCCCCCCACACACTGCTGAACTGAGCTGTTAGTTCAGGGAAAGCGAGGCCTGCGCCTGAGGGGTCTGCCTTCCTCTCGCTGCTCACCGCTGTCCCTCCCCAGCCCTCCCCTGGCCACCCTGCGCGGCTCTAGCAGACATGGTGTTACTGGGCACAGGAGGTAAGGACTGTGGTGGGTCTGTCTCTGCTTCCCCCTCCCTCACATGGGAAAGAGGGTGGCTGCTGTGTCTGAGGAGGCACAGCTCTCTAGGGACACCGGTGAGCTTGTTCTCCTGGTCTCTGCCTTACTTCCCCTGAATGAGGACAAGAACATGTTTACAGGCTGCTGGTGGCTTTTCTCTCACCTGCTTGTCCTGCCACTTCCCACGGATCTGGGCGGGCAGTGACTTGGCTGGTGAGCCCGGGAGGCTTCAGGCCAGCCAGGGAGAAGGCTCCCACCAGCCCAGCAACCACTCTGGTCTGCCTGCGGGGGAGGGGGATGCTCCAAACCAGGGGACACAAGTGCGTATGTGTGTGTGTGTGCGTGCGCACTGGTTCGTGTGTAGGTGACCCCCTCCTACCCAGCTGGCGAGTGCCACAGGGCAGACGGGGAACGCGCAGAAGCCACTGCTCCTGCCGCTGCCAGATATGCAGGGACCGGGCAGGAAGGGGCCAGGGCTGCGTGCTGCACTCGCTGCAGCCCCCTGGGCAGCCCCGCGGACCCGCAGCCGCTCAGGGCAGCCCGGCAGCTGCCAGGTGCCACCCCTGCAGGCAGCTGCACTGCAGGGACGCTTCCTGCGGCGCCAGCAGCCCCCAGACCAGGCAGCCCCAAGGGCAGGCGGCCGGGTAAGGGGGCGACCCCACTGGAGTGCAGGCCCCCGCCCCTTCGACCCCCCGGGTGTTACCTTCCACTTTGGTAAGGGTCAGGACCGGACTGTTGCAGGCGCTGAGTGGGGCCACCCGGGCCGAGTGCTTCTTCATGGTGAGCCGTCCGCCTGCCAGAGCCACGATCGCCTACATCCTGGGGCCGGCTGAGCGCCTTGGGTTCCCGCGGCCTCCTCGGTGCAGGAGCGCGAGGCTCGCCGCCCAGGCCCCGCCGGCCGTGCTCGTGTCGCCGCGCTCACTGCGGCGGCCGCCCCGCGCAGCACATCTTCCCGGCCCGCAGCCACTCTACACGCGCGCACAGCCTCCCGCCTGGAGGCTGCTGCGAACTCCGACGTCACGGCCAAGTGCGCTCCCCACACCCACCAGGGCTCACCTGCTCTGCCCCCGCTCAGGACGCCCAGTCTGCAGCCGGTCTCTCCCTAGGAACCGGGTCTTGGCTGCACCCTCGCAGCCGGCCACCAGCTCCCCATCAGCTCAAGTTAACAGGACCAGTGAACTGGAACCCCTACCCCCTACCCCCACCCCCCCCAACTTGACCTCAGTGTTCCACAAGTTTAGAAAGGGAGGTGTTAGACTTTGGGTGGAGAGTTGAGTCCTCCCTTCACAATGCTGGTTTACAAGAAGAGTCAGAAAAAAGCCAAGCTCCGCACTCTTGCATCACCTTTTTTGTAATTGTTAAATTTATTGGGGTGACATTGATATCAATTACATTGTTTCCAGGTGTGCAATTCTACATTACACTGTCTATACATCGCATTATGTGCTCACCACCCAGAATCAGCTCTCTTTCCATCACTGTGTGTTAGATTCCCCCACCCTACTCCCCCCACCACCCATCTCTCCCTTTTTTGAGTCTAAGGCCCATTATTTTGTGTGGCCCTGAGGAGAACTTTTTTTTGCGTGTGTGTGTAAGAAGATGTAAAGTCTGCAGAAGCAAAGCAGACCCAACAAAACAAAGGCTTGGGGTTTCTATTCCTGCCCCACTGCCCCCATCTGGAGAGGCCCAGCTCCCCAGGGGGCAGAGCACTGCATTTCATCTCGCTTCCGGTTCCTATGCCTCTGCACAAACTCACTGCTCACACTCAGACCCACGAAAGCTTGTGGCCAATGGTAATGGTTAAAAAGTAAGAGCACATTTGCTGCATCACTAGCTAGGTGATCCCTGAGTGACCACTGAGTCCCCAGGGGCGTCCCTGTAGGTAGGATACACAGGGCTAATGAGGCCTCAGAACTCTAGAAATAAATACTGCCTATGGGCATCTCATTCACATCCATCTGTTTTGGTCCCTCTCTCTGCCAGGAATCTGAAGAATCAGTGGTGATTCAAGGTGGGGTTTGTTGTTAATATTAAGTCCTTACACCCAGAGTTTCAGAACTTCCCACTCTACCTGGTTTCCTGTCTTGAAGCTGATATTCTACCACAAGTCATCATCCTCATCCTCCAAAAGGGCAACTCTGTGGAGTGGCAGACTCGGAAAGTTACCTTAGGACAACAGGGTTTCCATAGCTTGGCACCTACAGCTGTTTCTGGTAACATCTGCCTGCATAACCCCAGGTCTCTGGAGGAACTGGTTTCTAGAAGTTGTTCTTCTAGGATTCTTGTTACTACACCTTCCCCCTTAAACAGCTTGATGAACAGACTTGCTCCTGAGTCCCCCAAAAGCCAGGGCTTCGCAGGGTTGCTCCTCAGTGCTATAACCAATGATAGGTTTTAAGGTTCTCTGTAGTGGTAGCCTCCACACCATACACCTCTCACAGGGAACTTGTCCCAGGATCCCTAGAGATGACACTACAATAACATCCCCTTCTTTGTAAAAATTAAGCACAAATAAGCGTAAAACAAAAGAATCTCATTCACAGATAATCTTTGTTACAACATAATATTCCTAAGTGTTGTTTTAAGTTCATCAATTAACATTTATGGTATACACCATGACTAAAATATGACTACCCATTCTTTAAGCACTTACTATGTATGTGTAACTAAAAGGCTGAGCAGGGATTTAAATCCAAGTCTGATTAATCAAAAACCTGTGTTTACAAATGCTATGCTATTATTTTATACAGCAGTACCTCCCTTATCTGTGGGTTTTTTTTTTTTTTTTTACATAGAAAGAGAAAGAGACAGAGAGAGACAGGGAAGGGGAAGGCACAGAGCAGTCTCCATAGTTGTACATCAGCAGTTTTCAACATGCTTTAATTGCACACAGGTGGGCAGGGGCTTCACAGGATGGAAACCAGGCTGAGGGCCTCCCACATGGGAAGCTCTCCCCAGCAAAAACTAAACTGGGGCCATGCCCCAATTCAGCATATGGGTCTGCACGGGCTGGGGCCAAGATTCAATCCTCGGACCCCAGGGCTGCAAAGCAAGTGCTTAATCCATTGAGCTATCATGGCATCCTCATTATCTGTGGGTTTTAATTACCTGCCTCAAAAAGCAGTCTGAAAATATTAAATGGATAATTCTATAAATAAGCAACGCCTACGTCATTTACCTTATTTCATCTCATTATCACAAGAAGGGTGAGTACCTATAGTACAATGATATTGAGAGACCACATAACTTTTATTATAAGATATTGTTATAATTATTTTATTTTACTATTAGTTAGTTATTAATCTCTTACTGTGCCTGATTTATAAATTACACTTTACCATAGGTGTGTATGCATATGATAAAACATAGTATATATAGAGTTTGGTCCTGCTCATGGTTTTAGACATTCACTGGGGGTCTTGGAATGTATCCCCTGTGAAAAAGGGGGGACTGCTCGATTATAAATATAAAATATAAAAATTCCACATAACTATTCCAGTTCAGGTGGGGGGTGCACGTAATCCAGATTCCATTTCCTTTTGTTTGAATGTGGTGTGATAGACTTCATCATGCTTGCATGCCTCCTGGAGGTTCTGGGAGGTGCTTGTCCAGGTCACCCCAGCACTTCAAATTTGCCTGTCCACTCATTCTGCTGGGCAGGTCACATCGAAAGTACCCAACAAATATACATGCTTAATTTTTATATACCGTATTTTCCGGCGTATAAGACAACCGGGCGTATAAGACGACCCCCTTATTCGCTGTATAAGACTACCCCCCACTTCTGAGGCTGTAGTCTTATACAGCGAATATAGGCCTAAACCTATGTTTTAACTGTAAAATTAGGGGGTCGTCTTATACGCCCGGTCATCTTTTACGCCGGAAAATACGGTATCTATTTTCTTTTTATTGCAATGTTATGTACAAGTCAAACAGATAACAATTAAATATTATTAAATATTCCTGTCTAACTTCACTCATTAAATAATTGTTACCTAAACTTTCCCCACTCTGCAGGACACCCCAGAACCTTCTGATACTTAAGAGGTTGTCACCTCCTCATGTCTGTCAACTTTCACTTATCAAAGAGGTTGTGCCAATTGTCATCTCAATTTCCTCCTCTTAATTTTAAATATGGAGTGCTGTTTCTTTTTTTCTATACTTAACTCTTTCAGCTTCCTGTGCTCTCTCACCTTGTGTTTCAACGAAAAAAATCTTACACCCTCCCTCTACCCACAGGAAAAAAAAACAACCCATAACTTTCCCATACACCTTTTTAAATCAAAGCTCCTGATGTTTGATTATCCAAGTACACACTTCAATGGATACCTTTTTCGGGAGTGGGTGTGGTAAGGGTGCATACTTAGAAATTCACATAAATAAAATTATTCTAGAAAGTTAACTGTGCACTGGTATAAGAGCACACTCTAGTGTTTTGATAATCTCAACAATTTAAAACTCTTATGCCGGTGTCAGGCTACTATGACCTAACTCAGGGAATACTGGGACTGTCACACATAAAATAGAAGATCCAAGATGGGGGAGAAGATAAATGCTGTCAGCCTCCTCCTGTGACCACATTAAAATTACAGCTAAATTATAGAACAATTAACCTGGAGAACCATCTGAAGTCTAGTGAAAAGAAGTCCTATAATTAAAGAAGTGGCCACATTGAGTGCAGTAGGAGGGGCGGAGATACAGAATAGGTTGGTCCCATAACCCATGTTAATCAGGAGGGATATCTTAGCCATAGAGATTCCCCATGGAGAAGCAAGGGACCCCAGCCCCATACCAGGCTCCCCAACCAGGAGTACTGGTGCTGGGAAGAGGGGCCCCTGTTCCTCTGGCTGTGAAAAGCAGTGAGGCTTCTGACTGTCCAGGTGGGATGGAGGCTGCAGGAAACCCAGACGTCCTTTTAATGGGCCCGCACACAGACTCACTCACTCACAAGCACTCATCTTGGGCTCTAAGAGGACAGTGACTTGGGAGGAGTCACAGACATACAGGAAGAGACTGAGTTGTGTGGCTTCATTGTGAGAACTGGAGGGACAGTTGCCATTTTTTCTGTATAGAATCCTCCTCCTGTGTAGTTGGCAGGTGGATGCCACCATTCCTCTGTTGAGCTCCAACCCCACATGGCCAAATCTGAACCTGAATTGGCCTGGTCAGCTCTGCTGTTCCACCTTGATGACTGCCTGGGACCCCACCCCACCCAACTGGCAAACCCTAGGAGGCACTATCAGTGGTTTCACCTTACAGAAGGCAGTAGGCAGCAGCCTTGCGGTGCCCTTGGCTTTTTGTAAAGCTACCCCAGACTTGGTGCTGGTGGCAGCCATCCTCAGTTTGTAGTGTGCACTCTGCCACATGCCTCCGGGTCCAGCAGAAGGAGTGACCAACTGCAGATTGTTTTGTGGATCCCACCAGGTAGTCCCCGGCTGGTTACAGGAAGTGGCTGACCTGGGCCTGCACCGGAGCCCCTCCTAAGAGGCTCCAGAACCAATTAGCCCCACAGCAAAACACCCAAAGGTGGCCTCAGTGGGCACCAGAGCCTGCTGAGGCAAATCCTGCTCCGTGGAGAAGCTCCCCACACAGAAGTCCATACGCTATGGACGTGGGCAAACTTCACAGCCAGTCAACCTGCGGGTCAGAACCACCCACTGACATGCCAATGGCAATCAAGTTTCAACTATAACAGGAGGGCACACAAGTGGTACAGGTGACCAGGAAGACTGCACCACTGGGTCCCACAGGGCACCTACTACCTAAGGCTACAAAACAGGTATCAACAAATTTAAGAAGACTGAAATCCTATCAAGTGTCTACTCCAACCACAATGTATGAAACTAGAAGTCAATTACAAGGAAAAACAAAACAAAACACACAAACATGTAGAAGCTAAACATGCTACTAAACAATGAATGGGTCAATAACAAGCTCAAGGAAGAAATCAAAAGCTACCTAGAGACAAATGAAAATAACACAATGACTCAAAATATATGGGACATGGTGAAAGCAGTCCTAACAGGAAAATTCAAGAAAAATCTTAAATAAACAATCTAACCTTATACTTAAAGGAATTAGAGAAAGAACAGCAAACAAAGGGCAAAGTGAATGAAAACAAGACAATAATAAAGATCAGAGTGGAAATAAATGGAAAAGTCTTAAAAAAAAAATACAAAGGATCAATGAAACCAAGAGCTGGTTCTTTGAAAAGATACACAAAATTGACAAACCCTTAATCAGTCTCATCAAGAAAAAAAGAGAGTATCCAAATAAATAAAATCAGGAATGAGAGACAAGTAACAGAAGACATCACAGAAATACAAAGGATTATAAGAAAATACTACAAAAAATTATATTTCAACAAATTGGACAATCTGGAAGAACTGGACAGATTTCCAAGTCTGAATCAAGAAGAAACAGACCCATTACCACTAACAAACTCGAATCAGTAATCAACAAGCTCCCAGCAAATGAAAGTCTTGGACCAGATGGCCTCATAGGTAGATTTTACCAAATACTCAAAAAAGACTTAACACATTCTTTTCAAATTATTCCAAAATTCAAGAGGAGAGAAGGCTCTCAAGCTCATTTTATGAGGCCACCATTACTCTGATTTCAAAACCAGACAAAGAAATTACAAAAACCAAAACAAAAACCAAACAAACAAACTATAAGCTGATATCCCTAATGAACATAAATGCAAAAATCCTCAACAAAATATCAGCAAACCAAATACAGCAATACATTAAAAAGATCATACACCATGAACAAATGGGATTCATTCCTGGTATGCTAGGTTGGTTCAATATCCACAAATGAATGAACCGATACACCATATAAACAAAATGAAAAATAAAAATCATATGGTCATAGTAATAGATGCAGAAAAAGCATTTCAAAAAATCCAGCATCCATTTATGATAAAAATTCTCACCGAAGTGGAAATAGAGGGAACATTTCTCAACATAATGAAGGCCATATATGACAAACCCTTAGCTAATATCATACTCAATGGGGAAAAACTAAAATCATTCTGCTTACGATCAGGAACAAGGTAAGAATGCCCACATTCAGCACTGTTATTCAACATAGTACTGGTAGTTTGAGCCACAAAAATAAGACCAGAAAAAGAAATAAGAGGCACCCAACAGGAAAGGAAGAAGTAAAACTAACATTATTTGTAGATGGCATGATAGTAAATGTAGAGAATCCCAAAGATTCCACCAAAAAACTATTAGAACGGAAAATAAATTTAGCACAGTAGCAAAATTAATATCTAGAAATCAGTTGTATTTTTATAGACCAATAACAAATTATTAGAAAGAACTTGAGAAAACAATCTGTTACAATTGCATAAAAAATATTAATACTTGGGAATAAATTTAACCATGGAAGTAAAAAAACTGTACTGAGAAAAATTATAAGACAATAAAGAAAGAAATTAAAGTAGATATAAATAAATGGAAACATACTATGCTCATGAATAAGAAGAATATAGTTAAAATGTCCATACCACCCAAAGCAATCTATAGATTCAATTCAATCCCTATTGAAATATCAATGGCACTTTTCACAGAACTAGAACAAATAACCCTAAAATTTATATGCAACCATAAAAGACTCAGAATAGCCATAGCAATCCTAAGAAAACATAGCTGAAGGTATCACACTACCTGATATGAAACTATACTACAAGGCTATAGTAATCAATTCACCATGATACTGGCATAAAAACACACACATAGGTCAATGGAATAGAATGGAGAGTCCAGAAATAAATCCATGCCTATATGCTCATTTAATCTATGACAAAGAAGGCAAAAATATACAGTGGGATAAAGATAGTTTATTTCATAAATGATGTCGGAAAAACTGGACAGAGACATGTAAAAAATGAAAGTGAGCCACCTTCTTACTCGATATATAAGACACAAGTCAAAATGGATTAAAGGCTTAAATGGAAGACCTGAAACCATAAAACTAGAAGAAAACATAGGTGGTGAAGTCTCTGACATTGCTCTTAGTAACATTTTTTTTCTGATCTATCCCCTTGGGCAAGGGAAACAAAAGAAAAAATAAACAGGACTACATCAAGCTAAAAAGTTTTTGCACAGCAAAGGAAACCATCAACAAAATGAAAAGAGAAACTACTGACTGGGAGAAGGCATCCACCAATGACAGATCTGATAAGGGCTTAATATGCAAAATTTATTTAAAAAAAATGCATGCAACTCAACACCAAAAAACCCTAACAATCCAATAAAAAAGTGAGCAGAGAACCTGAATAGACATTTCTCCAAAAAGGACATACAGATGGCCAAAAGACATATGAATAGATGCTCAATGTCACCAACCATCAAAGAAATGCAAATTAAAATGAGAATGAGATACCATCTCACTCCTGTCAGAATGGCTATTATCAACAAATCAACAAACAAGTGTTGGTGAAAACATGGAGAGAAAGGAAGCCTCGCAAACTTGGTGAGATTACAAAATGAAGCATTTACTATGGAAAATGGTTGGAGTTTCTTTAAAAAATTAAAAATAGAACTACCCTATGATCCAGAAACTTCACTTCTGGATATTTATCTGAAGAAATTCAAAACACCAGTTTGAAAAGATAGATGCACCTCTATGCTCATTGCAGTACTATTTACAATAGCCAAAGATATGGAAGCAATCTAAGTGCCCATCGATAAATTACTGGATAAAGGAGATGTGGCACATATATATTTGATGGAACATTACTGAGCCATAAAAATAAAAGAAAATTTACCATTTTCGACAATATGGATGGACCTAGATGGTAACATGCTAAGTGAAATAAGTCAGACTGCGAAAGACAAATACCAAAGATCTTAAAAGAATCTTATTCCTCATGAATGTGGTTTTCTCACTTTTTGGACATAGAAATACATTTACATTTGTCACAGTGCATAGAGTTGTACACTACCAAAGATGAATTTAACAGTTTGTAAATTATATTTCAATGTAAAAATTGAGAAAAATATATTTTCCAGAGATAAACACATAACTGATTTGATTATTTCATAAAATATTACACTTACCATGTATGAGCACCTATTCTATTCTACAGTACTCTACTCTACTCATTTTGTTCTGTCTTTTCTATTCTTTCATTGCAAACAACAACAAAAAAATGCTGATTGTGACCAACTAATTTTGTTTTAGTATGATCCACTCATGGCTCATAACCCATGTGGTTTGAAAATACTTTTAAAAATCATATGCTTTGCCTATCCTAAGAAAAAAGGATAAAGCTGGGGGCATCTCACTGCCTGACTTTTATCTGTACTACAAAGCCTCAGTAATCAAAACAGCTTGGTACTGGCAGAAAAACAGACCCACGGATCAATGGAACAGAATTGAAAACCCAGAAATAAACCCACAAATTTATGGACAGATTATTTTTGATAAAGGAGCAAAAAATATACA
>PVKE010013005.1:0-37324 GCA_004027555.1 Craseonycteris thonglongyai
TTGCAGTTGATAAAAAAATTAAATTGCATTTTAAGTTAGTAAAAATCTATCTTGAAAAAGTGTCAGAAAATCGAATTTTTTAGGTACCGCATGTACGGAATGCTGCTATCAAAAGTTGGGTCTGGAAATTTATTTTCTTCATGAGCCTATATCTCGAAAACTTAATAAGTGATTTAAAAAATAAAAAATAGTTTTGAACGTATATTTTACTTACCTACCCATACCTCGCTGGAATGCACCTTATACTGAAACACAGTGTATAAACATAGTATGCATTTCACACCCCTTCTTCCCCCTTAGACTACACCTATGACAGCAAGTCGATCGTGACACACTTTTAAGATAAAAAGTAGATCTTATATACAGAAAAGTTGGCCACCCCTGGTCTATTTGACAGACATGCATCAGTTACATAATCAGTCCCTATGATGGCTGCTTGAGTTGTCTCCACTCTTTTCTGCGATGAGTTATCTGGGACGTGCATCATTCTGCACAGGAGCAAATTTAAGGGAAGGGACTTTCCAGCAGTAGGACTGCTAGGCAAAAGGGCATACTGGCCAGGGTCCCAGCAGGAAGCAGCTCATTCAAGAAGGGTATTATGAGAAAGGCTGGGCAAACCATAGGGAAGGGTGTACTACCTGGAGCTACCAACAGTGGAGATGTGACCACCCTAAGCTTGATGAGCAATGGGTTCGGTGCCAAAACCAGACTTTGGAAGGCAAGAATCCTGTGTGGGGAGCTATATATAACTTAAGCCAGACACAGCCAGCTAGCTCAAGGTGACTGTGCAGGGGTCTGAGGGATAAATTATCTATCATGAACTTCCCTCCCTTCTCTTGGGGCTCCATGTTGGGTGAACCCAACCAGAAGCCAGAGAACAAGGATTCTGGTGGATGGCTATACCCACAGGAGACAGGATCCCAGGCCAAAGTAAGGGATGAGGAAGGAGGAGGCCGGGTCTGGAGGTGCAGGCATGAGATTCAGCACAAAGGGGCTATGCTTTTTGTCTTCATCTAAGCAACAGGGCTCTCTAGATTCTGGGTGTTCTGTCCCCAAACACTTAGGCAGCATCAGGCCCCAAGTCAAAGTAAAAACAAACAGTGGCCACAAAACAGCGGACTTGAATTCAAGCTAAAAACAAATCTAAAAGTCCTCTTGACTATCATGGTAACAGGTCACACCCAGGGTGTTTTCCTAGAGAAATCCAAGAGATTCCAAGTCAACATTGCCATTCCAGCTGCAGACATGACGTCCCATGAGATCCAGGCATCCTCTGCCCCCAACTTATCCAGTAACCCTGTACCCATTCAGAACACCTACAGCAGGGGTGTCCAAACTTTTGACTTCCCTGGGTCACATTGGAAGCATTGTCTTGGGTCACACACACAATACACGTACACTAATGATAGCTGATGAACTTAAAAAAAAAAAAATCACTATAAATCCTCATGTTTTAAAAAAACTTACGAATTTGTGGTGGGCTGCATTCAAAGCTGTCCTGGGTCACATGCGGCCTGCAGGCCATGGTGGACAACCTTGGTCTACAGAGATGTCTCAGTGATATGTGAAGTCATTTCCCATCACTCCCCCGCAGGAGAGGGCTTGCATGGTTGTGGACATTCTTTAGATGCTGGGTACACCTAGACTGTAGAATGCCACATTGGGGGAGACTCCCTTATACTTGAATGTCTGCCCTGTGGCCTCTGGTCCGTTTTTTTTTATGATGGTGGTACATCTTTGCCTTCCTTCTGCATCTGCGGAGTGCTCAGTCCCTTCATCCTTTGGCAGATGAGAAACACACACACCACAATTAGAAGCCTGCTCTCCTGCTCTGGGTGGGCAATGTTCCTTCCCTTCTTTGGTCCTGGTGACTCACACTCTACTTTCAACCAGATGTCTGGTAACTAACTAGATTCTTGCTTGCTTGGGAAATTTAATTTCTTGTCTGGGCATCCTGCCTGGAATTGTTAATGAAGCTCCTTGAAACTTTCCCTGACTGCAAATAGATCAGACTTCCTAAAGCCATGCTCTTGTTACTGTCATCCCTGTAGACAGGGCCATCTCTAGTCCCCAGGGCCCTGTATGGGGAAGGATTCCCCACTTGGTTTACTGCTCTTCTGTGGCTGTTCTGAAATTCCTTTTTTTATTTTTTAAGATTTATTTTTATTGTTTTTTGACAGAGACAGAGAGAGATAGAGAGAAGGGGGAGGGCTCAGAGCAGTCTCCATAGTTGACAGCACTAGTTTTCCATATAGTTTCACTGCACAGGTGGGTGCGGGGCTGCACAGGGCAGGAACTGGGCTGGGAGCCTCCCACATAGGCCCCGGCAAGAACTGAACTGGGGGCACACCCCAGTTCAGCATGTGGGTTCACATGGGCTGGGCCTGGGATTAGATCCTCAGGCTCCGGGGCTGCAAAGCGAGTGCTTAACCTGCTGAGCCATCCCAGCTTCCCCTGTTCTGAAATTCTTTTTTTTTTAAGATTTATTTATTGTTTTTGACAGAGGGAGAGATACAGAGTCAGAGACAGAGAGAAGAGGGAGGGCTCAGAACAATCTCCATAGTTGCACATCATTGGTTTTTCCACTTAGTTTCATTCCACAGGTGAGCGCGGGGCTGCACAGGGTAGGAGCTGGGCCGGGGTCTTGTCCCGGTGAGAACTGAACTGGGGGCACTCCCCAGCTCAGCATGTGGGTCCACACGGGCAGGGGCCGGGATTCGATCCTCGGTCCCTGGGGCTGCAAAGTGAGCGCTTAACCCACTGAGCCATCCCGGCTTCCCCTGTTCTGAAATTCTTAACTATCTTCGAACTGTTCTCTTGTTAGAGAAGACCGATGGGACAATGAAGCACGCATTGGGCTTGCAGCCTCAGCTCACACTTGGTCTCACTCACCCCTCCCTGCAGGGTGAGGGGCCCAGGCCTGACCTCTCTCTACATTCATGACTGTCAAGGTTCTTTGCATGGGGTGGCAGCTGGATCACATGGTGGGCAAGTCCCATGTTGCACTGATGCCTTCCTGGTGTGTGTGCAGGGAGGATGGGGGCCAGGAAGGGTGGAAGCTGAGTCTGTCCTGGGCTGGCAGTGCCCCACTTCACCCAGGGTGTGGCTGGTCTGGTAGGGGGTGAGCAACGAGGTCAGCCTTGATTCAGGTATGGAGCATGGCCAGGAGAAGAGGTTTAAAGACCCTGGGACGTTGTCAGTATATGTGAGTTGGGATGGCAGGTCCTGGGGAAGGGGAGACTCGACTTCCCCAGAGCCCACCCAGGCTGGGGCAGCTAGCAGGAGGTGGAGCCTGGCATCCTTCAGGTCCAAGTGCACGTAGTCAGTGCACTGACCCTGAGTTTCCCTGTGCATGAGTGGGTGCTCCTTGGGTGGGCAGTGTGCCTGAGGGACCCTCTCTCCCCTTGGCTACCTTCCTGAGCCTGGTTTCACTCGGCTGCTTCTGGCTGGTTGGAGGCACCTTCCCAGGACATGCTGCAAACTGCCAATTGTGTAATCGGGTGACCCTCCCATGCGAATCAATTGCTCTTATGTTTGCAGGTAGACCTGGCTTTGTACAATATAAAGCAGATTTGTAAAATTCATGCTAATAATTTAAAATTTTATTTCTTTTACTTAGAATGACGTTAAATAGCAAATTTGAAAACGACAAGTTGTGACACAGACCGTGGAAGAAAAGTAAAGCTTCATATTTCAGTACCTTTAGTTGTACTTTTACCCGGAAAATGGCATTTTCTTTTGGCCTACAGATCGTTTTTGTTTCATTCTGAAATCAGAATGCTTCCTACAGTGGCACTACATAGTGTAACAAACAGTTTTTTTGTTTTTAGTTAGTGACATAAAATAAAAGTGCATCTTATACTCAATAGCATTTTAGTTTTGGTAAAATATAATGGCTGATAGTCAAAGAATATATACCAGAGCTGTATGGAAAATACCCAGCCATTGCCAATATAACGAGAATGGTTTCATGGCTGGATACTTCCCAGACAGCTCTCCTATGCTGTTGACTCAACAGTTTGAAGGTTTATAAATTTAATAGGAAAATGAGTACAATATAGCTGTGTGTGTGTGCAAGTAGGAGGGATGGAATATATATTTTAATAAAAATGTCATTTCTAACACAGTACCTCTGGGGCCATGGTTCTCCTAATTTTTCTTTCTTAGACAAATCATCATTTGTCAAATTATAGGAACCACATTTCAGGCAGATTAACTTTTAGATGAATACATGAGAAGCTTTAGAGAAAAAAACAGGTAAGAAAAAGCGAGCCATGCAGATTTTTGATCATCTAAAATTGAAAACCAAGTTGTGAACTATAGACCTTCAAAGTGCAAGTCATTTCCTGGGCCAAACAGGTCAAATCTTATTAAGTATACCCAGATCAGTAGAAGTTTACCAGATGTCTTCTTTAGAGCAGATTTTTGTTAGGCCTTGCTCCTGTCCTTGACTCCTAACCGTGAACAGGGGGGGTGGTGGTGGTGGTGGTGGTGGTGGGGTGTGTGTGTGTGTGTGTGTGTGTGTGTCTGGCTCAGATCTGCCCCTCAAGCATGTAATATTAGTTTTAAGATCTCTTGCCAAACAAAAACAAGGAAATCAAAGAAATATTAAAAGAAAAAAAAGGGCCAAATGGCTAGTTTCTCTCGTTTCCCACACTGCAGCCCCGGTGCCCGCACGGGCACGGAGGCTTAGTTCCGGGTGCCCTCTTGGAGGGCAGGCCCAAGTCGCACCCAGAGGCGCGGGCGCGTCACCCGCTAGCAAGCGGAGTGGATCGCAAGGCACTGGACCCTCCACCTCCACAGGGCTCCACATCCCGCCGCGCCAGGTGCCCGGGGATCCTCGCTGGGCAACGGGGGAGGCGGGAGTGCAGAGCTGGGTGCAAAGACAGGGGCGCCCCGGTGGGACGATGCATGGAGGGCGGCAGGGGACAAGCCCTTAAACGACCCGCACGGCCGCGGGAGGCGGGGACCCCGCGGGGCGGCACGGGCGCCTGGAGGATTCCGGGCAGCGGCTGCAGGGACGCGGCGTTTGCCGGGCGGTCAGCCGCACGGGCGCTCCCTGTCCAGTCCCCGCCACCCCCGCGTTACCTTGGCCGATTCCCGTCGCCGCTGCGCTGCGGGGCGCTGGCCTCGGCCCCACCCGCCGAGGCCGGGCCCCACCGCCTGCCTTCCGTGCCCGGGGTCGGCGCCCGCGGCCAGGATGGGTCCGCGCGGCCGGCGATCCCCTCCGGCGGGCACCGGCCGAGGCCAGCGCGGGACAGAGGCGCGCCGAGCGGCCAGGTGGTGGCCTGCAGCTCCGCCTGGGAGGGCGTCCCGGCTCTCCCCGTAGGGTGGGTTCCCCGCGGGCTGCGGAGAGTCCCCGGCGCGGGCGCCCCTGCGCGCTCCGGGAACGCGGGCGCACGCCGGGGGCGTTCCGGGGGCGTTCCGGGGGCGTTCCGGGGGCGTTCCGGGGGGCGTTCCGGGGGCGTTCCGGGGGCGTTCCGGGGGCGTTCCGGGGGGCGGGGCGGGGGGCGGGGCGGGGCGGGGATACGGGTGTTGCAATTTACTGACGTTTATTGAATGGGCCCCTCACCCACCTCTCCCTCAATAAGTGTGTTGTATGTAACGAACGGGGGATTTCCTGGCTCCCCTGCTTAGTTAGACAAAGCGATCACAATTTCCAATAAATGAAACAGAAAGCAAATTAGCTGCCACTGAGTTGTGAGTGTTTGGCTGAGTTCCAGGCTCAAACAGGCCTTTGTGTAATTATTGTAAGTATTGGTCCCCTCCCCCTTCACGCTTGGTCTTGTCTCCCTGCTCCTTCTACCCAGCCCCCCACTCACTGACCTATTTGGGGTAAATGGAGAAGGAAGACAGATTATTTACATCCTGTCAGTTTCCAAAATAGAATATGAGTGAAATGTATGTGTATTTTAAAGATTCATTTTTATTGTTTTTGACAGAGAGAGAGATACAGAGACAGAGACAGAGAGAAGGGGGAGCGCCCAGAACAGTCTCCATAGTTGCACATCATTGGTTTTTCCACATAGTTTCAGTCCACAGGTGGGCGCGGGGCTGCACAGGGCAGGAACTGGGCCGGGGTCTCAACCTGGTGAGAACCAAACTGGAGGAACTCCCCAGTTCAGCACATGGGTCCACACGGGCTGGGGCTGGGATTCGATCCTCAGTCCCCAGGGCTGCAAAGTGAGCGCTTAACCCACTGAGCCATCCCGGCTTCCCCATGTACGTGTATTTTAAACATTAAAGCTTTTACAAAAATTGAAATGTTAAAAAGTCCTTTTGAAGGAGAAGGAAAAAAACACAAACCACCTAGCAAGGGGTCCCCAAACTGGGGGTCATGGACCATCTGTTAGGAAGCAGGCCGCACACGCAGGAGGTGAGTGGTGGCTAGCGGAGGAAGCTTCCTCTGTATTTACAGCCGCTCCCCATGGTTGAATGGAATGTTCAACTTCACTTTCAGCTCTCTGGCCTCTGAGGACAGGAAGCCGGAGGATGTTCCATACTTTTTGTAGATGAAAACAAGAAACATTTTCATCCAAGGCCACTCACATTTGATGATGTCCTTCTGTGTGACAGGCACAGAGGTGATCCTAAGAGAATCTGCCCCACATGTTTACCCTCAGCCTTCAAGAGGAGTAGAATTCCCACCAGCTCCATAAGACTTGACGGGAACTCATCACAGGGTCCTCACCAAAGACACTCAAGATTAAAAATATTTTCAGCAGCTGTTCCAGAAAAGATGCAGAAATAGTCTCTGACATTGAGGGAAAGCCAAAACAAAACTCCATGTACTGCATGCATTCTTTTACATAAACATATAGAGATAAATGGAAATACATCAAAATGTTAACTATGGTTAATTGCTGACATTGCTATTATAGGTGATTTTCATTCCCCCCCCCCAAATTTTCTAAGTACCGGTAAATATTTTTACTTCCTTAGTCAAGAAAAAGATAAAAAAACAACAACAACCCCCCCCCCAAAAAAACAACCCAAAAACAAAAACAAAAACAAATGCAGTCTGAGTTAGTTGGAGGGCAGGTAAAGAACTTAGAAGTTGCCATGCTCCATCTCACAACAAGAGAAAAGCTGAACCAACTAGCAATCAACAACCCATCTTAGATCCATCAGGGAGTTGAAGTCACAGGGCAAACCACAGCCCCCCACACTGGAGGGACAGAAGATGCCGAGAGTCAACGTGTAAGGCACACAGGTCTCAGAAACCATGGAAAGACAAACTGTACTTGACTGAGTGCTGCAAGCCGAGCATGAACCAGCGCAGCAGTTAAAATCTCCTGAGGGCTTAGTTTTAGTGGGGTCTTCCTTGAGATTTGCCCCCGAGTGCCCCACCAGGGAAAACTCCCCTCCTGTTTGGCTAAGGGAGGGGGAAAAATAACCATTTTGAAACACACCCAGAGTGTTCTGTAGCATAAACTTGCCTTCAAGGGGGAATTATTCTACCCGAGCTTAATCTGAGTTAGTTCAAGGGCAAATTAATTCAGCCCCTCTAGCCTTCCTGTCTATCATTAGAGGAGGAAAAGAAAGGGTGTGTGTGGCTAAGACCATCCTCCAAAGGTCACAGATTGGAGTCTCAGGCCCATTAAAAGAAAAACAAACCCTGGGAATGCCTGGATAGCGCAGAGGTTGAGCGCTTGCCTCACAATCATGAGGTCTGGGGTTCGATTCCTGCCCCTACCTGTGCAAACCCCATATGCTGAACTGTGGTGCAACTGGTAACTGCTGGGAGGGCTCAGTGGTGAAGGTTCTCGCCTCCCAAATGGGAGGCTTCTGGTTCCGTTCCCACCCCACGTGGCCTCACATCCACTCGTGTGGAATGAAACCAAGTAGCAGCTAATGATGTACAACAACTATGGAGACTGTTCTGGGCCCTGCCCCTTTCTATCTCTTTCTCTCTCTCACCTTCTCTCAAACAATAAAATAAATCTTAAAAACAAACAAACAAACAAAAACTGAAGGAGAGTCAAGAGACCTGACAACTAAATTTAATCCATGACTCTGAATTGGATGCCTTTGTCCAAGAGAATACAATATGACTGGTGAGATTTGAAGGGGATCAATTAATGTATTTGAGTTAATTTCCTGATCGTGACAGTTGTGTGGTGATGTAGAAGGATGTCCTTGGGTGTAGGAAATAAACATGAAGGTGTTTAGGGGTGAGGGGCACCAGGAAATAGTTCAGAAAAGAGTTCTTAGTACTGTAGTTCAATTTCCTGTAACCTTGTGATTATTTAAAAGTTAAAAAAATATTGAAGACATATAAAGGAGAAGGTAATGAGATGTATTTACAATTCTGGGTCTCGGTGGAAAGCTCTGAGCATAGAGCTGCAATGTGAAGTCATCAGTTGTGTGAGGTCACCTAAAGAACAGATAAAGAGGGCTGAGGGCCAGGCCCTCGGTCTCACCACGGTTCAAACGTCCAGTAGACAGATGAGGCAAGGAACCTACTGCACGTGATCAGTGTGGGCGGGAGAAAACCAAGAGACTGAATGTTGTGGAAGCTGAGAGAATTTCCTGATCAACTCTGCTGAACGGGGCTGAGGGGTTCAGCAAGATGAAGTGAGCACGGGCAGTTGCAGTTTGGAGGCTGCCAATTGCCTCTTGATGTGAGCTGTCTCCCTGGAGCCCAGTTAGTATGTGGCAGGCTGAATAATGACCCACAGACGTCCACACCCTGATCCCCAGATTCGGTGACTATGGTACCTTACATGGTAAAAGTAAGGATCTTGAGATGGGCAGATGATCCTGGATCATTTCTCCAAGGGCATCACAAGGTCCATAAAAGACGGAGCAAGGAAGGTCAAAGCCAGAGGCAGAATCTAGGACAGAAGGAGAAGCAGACATTGGAAGGTGCTTCACCCCTTGAAGCTGGGGATAGGAGCCATGATGACCCCGTGAATGCAAGTAACCGTCAGAAGCTAGAAAAGGCAAGAAAATGCATTTCCCCACAGTCTGCAGAAGGAATGCAACCCTGCTGTCACCTTGAATTTAGGACTCCTGACCTCTCAAACTGTAAGATAATGAATTTGTGCTGTTTTAAGCCACTATGATTATGATACTTACTTAATAACAGTAATAGGAAACTAATACAGAGAGAGGGTTAGGAACAAAACTGGGAGATGAGAAAAGAGAGAAAGCAACTATGGAGAAGTTTGGTTATGGAAGTGAGCAGAGAAATGGAGTGGGAGCCAGTGTGGGCTTTGGGGGAAAGAATGGATATTTTAATTTTTTAAATGAATAGATTTTTAAAAGATTTATTTTTATTGTTTTTGACAGAGAGAGAGCTACAGAGACAGAGACAGGGAGAAGGGGGAGGGCCCAGAACAGTCCCCATAGTTGCACATCATTGGTTTTTCCACATAGTTTCATTCCACAGGTGGGCGCGGGGCTGCACAGGGCAGGAACTGGGCCGGGGTCTCAACCTGGTGAGAACCAAACTGGGGGCACTCCCCAGTTCAGCATATGGGTCCACACGGGCCGGGGCGGTGACTCGATCCTTGGTCCCTGGGGCTGCAAAGTGAGTGCTCAACCCACTGAGCCACCCAGGCTTCCCCATGAATAGATTTTTTAAAAAGCAGTTTTAGATTTACAGAAAAATTCAGTGGAAAGTACAAAGTATCACTTCCCCCAGTTTCTCTTATTAACCCCTTGCATTAGTGAGGTACATTTGTTACAACTGAGCCAAAGTTGATACATTATTAACTAACGTCCATAGTTTACATGGACTTGGCCTTGTACATTCTATGAGTTTTGTCAAATGTGCAGTGACACATATCTGCCATTACAGGATCATACAGAATGGCTTCCCTGTCCTGGAAGTGCTCTGTGCTCTGCTTATTCATCTCTCTCTCCCCACTGAGCTTTTTACTGTCTCCATAGTTTTGCTTTATTCCAGCATAACATTGTTGACATCATACAATACGTTACCTTTGCGGATTGGTGTCTTTCACTGGGCAATATGCACCTAAGTTTCCTCCGTGTCTTTTCATGGCTAGATAGCTCTGGTCTTTCAAATGCTGAACACTGTCTGGAGGCACCACAGTTTGTTTATCCATCATCCACTGAAGGACATCTTGGCTGCTTCCAAGTTATGGCAACTATGAGTAATGCTGTTATAGACATTGGTGTGCAGGCTTTAGTGTGAACGTGTGTTCAGATCATTTGGGTACATATCTAGGAATGCAATCACTGGACCATATTGTTAAGAGTATGCTTAGCTTTGTAAGGAACTGCCAAGCTGTCTTCTGAAAGGGCAGGACCACTTTGCATTCCCACCAGCAGTGACTGGGCATTCGATGTTGCTAGTGCTTTGATTTTTAGCCATCCTAGTAGATGTGTGGCGGTATCTCGTTGTTTTAAAGGGTGGGTATTTTTAAGACGGGTCATGATCATGCATGTTCTTAGTCTAGTGACAATGATCCTGTAGAGAGTGACAGATTGATAATGGGGAAGAGAGGAGATAGAGGCAGTAAGGTGACCAGATTTTCACATTGGTAAAGCGGGACACCATTGACCGGGGGGGAGGGGGTTCTTGATTAAAAATTGGGCCTATCTCCCGCCGTTCCCTAGCTTGTCGTGCATTCTTTCCAAAAATCGGGACTTTTTTAAAATGTCGCGGGACGCGGGACAAATTGTTTAAAATTGGGACTGTCCCGCCCAAAGCGAGACGTCTGGTCACCTTAGGCATGAGTGAAGTCATTGAGATGGGAGGAACAGTGGAGAAGCTGGTCTGAGGTAGAAGCAGGGACATTTTGTTCTCTGTAACAGGAGAAAGGAAGGCAGAAGACTTGGAGGCAGAAGGCAAGAGAGTGTCTGACAGCTTCTGCTCTTTGCAGAACTTATGTGGCAAAATCATTTGCTGAGCAGGAGGTGAGCAGAAGGGTCATGAAGGCGGTTTGTGGGGGAAGAACAATCTAGAGGTGGAATACTTCTGTGTATCAAAGACTTCCTCATGGGAGGTGACCCAGTGATGTCATTCTCTGAGCCCGGGAGAGTACTGGTGCCAGTATGATCCCTCCCTCATAACCTCCATTCTTTCAGTGGAAAGAATGCTGAACTAGGAGTCTGCAGAACTGGATCAGGTTTCAACCCTGGCATGAACATCTCATCGGTCAAGCTCATGTTCTGAGGCCGATGCTCAGCTTCCACTTCCTCTTGACAGGTCCTGACTGCGGTTCTAGAGGGCTGTGCCCAGTAGAAGCCATGAGCTGCCTCACTTTCATGTGAGAGGACAGTGGAAGCCAGTTCCTCCTCTGAGTCTCTGACTGAGAAACTCCAAACCATGTTTGACCCAACGTAGCCTCTCTCTGCAGCTGCAGAAAAATGAAATGGGGCGGGGTGGGGGTGGGGCTGCTTCTTCCAGCTCAGCTACAAGATGTCTGCATTCATAGTTCAAGGCATGACTGGCTTGGCATCGTCAGGCCCTGTGTAATAAAGAGGTGCTGCCACTGTCACACCCAACCTCCACTCAGGACCTAAGCCACATGCAGGACCCTCTTTCCTCATCCGATGCTCAAAATGGCTCATTTCCTTCCTCTTTCGCTCTCTTTCAAAGCTAGCATCCTCTCTAGGGTGTATCTCTACCTACACCTTCACCCTAGTAGACTTCTCATGGGGAAGACACCAGGGCCCTGAGGCTTCTGCAATCCCAGAGCCCAGATCATCCTCCACATTGCTCAAGAAATGGGTGCTGGGAAAGCTGGGATGGCTCAGTGGGTAAAGTGCTCGCTTTGAAGCCCCCGGGGACCGAGGATCGAATCCTGGCCCTGGCCCATGTGGACCCACATGCTGAACTGGGGTGTGCCCCCAGTTCAGTTCTTGCCGGGACCTATGTGGGAGGCTCCCGGCCCAGTTCCTGCCCTGCGCAGCCCTGTGCCCGCCTGTGGAGTGAAACTATATGGAAAACTAATGTCAACTATGGAGACGGCTCTGGGCCCTCCCCCTTCTCTCTGTCTCTCTCTGTCTCTGTCTCTCTCTGTCAAAAATCAATAAAATAAATCTTAAAAAAAAAAAAAAAGAAAAAAAAAAGAAATGGGTGCAGGGGGTGCCAGGATGGCTTAGCGGGTTAAACACTTGCTTTGCAGCTACAAGGTCCGGGGATCGAGTCTCCATCCATATGCTGCACTGGGATGTGTTTCCCACATGGGAGGCTCCCGGCCCAGTTCCCACCCTGCGCAGTCCCACATCCACCTGTGTGGAACAAAACCATGTCGAAAACTGATGACGTGTAACTATGGAGACTGCTCTGGGCCCTCCCCCTTCTCTCTGTCTCTCTCTGTCAAACAATAAAAATAAATCTTAAAAGGAAGGAAGGAAGGAAGGAAGGAAGGAAGGAAGGAAGGAAGAGGGGCAACCAGGCCATGAAAGGAAAGAAAAAAGGAAGTGAGCAGATCTGTACCAGCTTTCTCATCTAGATGAAGACCTGTAGATGAAAAGGGGTTCTGCAGAAAGTACTCTCACAGGGTGATCTGATCATAACTGGGCAGGTCATGGTGGGGAGTCATGCCCCAGGCACATAATTTCTTTAGTAAAAGGTTTAACTTAGTTTTAAGCAAGCCCTGTTCACTCCTTGTGTGCATCTACGTGAACACACCTTTGAAACACCCCCTTTCAGACTCCTTCTAATACGTGACCACCCGTCCAGACCCCAGCTTCTATGGCGTGAGAGCATGTAGTCTTAACTATCCTGTAATCTAATCCCCACGTTTCTTCCTCCCACCTTCACATAAGCTTCCCTATGTCTCCTCCTTAATTTCAAATGCGTAAAAGAAGCCACACAACTGTTATTCTCTGGAGCATTTCAGGTCTTGCTTCCCAGCATATGTCCTCAGTTTTGGCTCAAAAAAAAAAAAACCTCGTAAAAATTCTCTATAGGTTTGGAAGTTTCTTGCATCAACAGACCACGTGATGCCTAAAGTCTGTGGCAATGAGTAAATTTTGCATATTCAGTGTAGGATCTCATATAATAAGTTACTATGCAAATGTAGATTCATTTAAAAGAATCCCCAAATCTCACTCTTTGCTTATGTACCTTGAGTCTCCCCATGGCCCACTGCCATCTGCTGGACGAACTATGAGCATGGGGAGCAGATGGATTCCCAGGGGACCCTGCTTTTACGGAAGTAGCTGAAGAGGGCCGGTAGCTCATTGAGACTGGCAAGGGCCCATCAAGGGACCTGGACTCAATTCTAGGTCCTGGGGCATTACTGGGGAGTAGTAGTGTCTTTGCATATAGCAGTCCTCAAAGACACCCCAATCTCACCCAGGGGTGGGGACTCAGTCAGTGTTGCCCAGAGGGAAATCTGTAAGAAACTCCAAGACAAATTCCATGGAGCCCTCATGACGGGATTATTCCCCCGTGAAGACAGAGACTTACCAGAAATGGAATTGGCCACCACATTGACCTTGGACTGCCAACCTCTAGAACCAAGAGAAATAAATATCTGTTGTTTAAGCCACTTGGCCTGTGTAGTTGGTTATAGTACCCTGAGCAATCTTAGACAGCATGGTTTTGTTATAATTGAATTTTCCAGAAATCTAATCTGCTCTGTCAATTGAAGGAAGGTCATACTTTGTTTTGTTTAAAACTTTACCACCAGTTCTTAATTTGGAAAATGACATGCCAGCACCACCACTCAGGATAGATCACACCTGTAACCAGGCTGTGTGACAGCGGTGGCATTCGTGGTGAGTCTAGAGCAGGAAATCAGCGTGATCCAATGCACAGGTTAGTCAGCTCTCTCGTTGCAGGAGCCAGGGAGACTAGAAGACCGTGAGGCTGGAGATGCGGGCTGCAGTGTGGAGGCGCGTTGAACAGCTCAGCTGTGGTGGAGCCCTGGATGGGGACACGGCGGTGGCCATGGGTAGGCACGTTTAGGAAGCTGAATAAGGAGGACTTGGTGCTAATTGGCTGTGTGGAGTTAGAGTGATAGAAGGAGTCAAGGCAAACTCCCAGGATGCTGGATTAGGCATCTGTTAGTGGTGGGATCATCTTCTCAGATGGTATGTGTGATGGTTAGTTTCCTGTGTCAACTCAACTAAGCCATAGGACCCAGTTTTTGGTTAAATCCCAGTCTAGATATTGCCGTGAAGGTAGATTTTAGATCCATATTTAAAAAGTAGGCTTTGAGTCAAGGCGATCACCCTCTATAATGAGGGTGGGCCTCATCTAGTTATTTGAAGACCTGGAGAGAGAAAACTGCAGTCTCCTGAAGAAGAAGGAATTCTGCCTCAACACCGACCTCAGACCCAAGCTGCCGCATCTACTCTTTCCTAGATCTCCCGCTAGTCGGTTTCTATAATCGTGTGAACTTGTTCCCTAAAATAAATCTCGCTCTCTTTCTGTACATCCCATGGGTTCTGTTTCTTCGGAGAACCCTGATGAATGCACACATCAAGGAAGGAGCAAGTGTTGGGAGTGGAGAAAATGATCAGCTCAATTTGCAGCACAGAGAGTCTGAGGGGCGGGGATGTTGAAGAAGTTTCCTTGAGGTAGTTGGTTCTCTGCACCGAGAGCGAAGGCGATTTCAGTTGTGAGAAAGGGTTTGGAGACCAGCAGTGCACAGGTGGCTGACGCTGTGTGCAGGCCAGTCACCACAGAGTCTAGATAGCCAGGGCTTCGGGCGTGAGGACGGAGCTGCTTTTATGGAACAGCCGAGGAAGGTGGACCTGTGGGTGAAACAGAAAAGGAGCAGCCAGAGAGGGGACAGAAAAACCAGAGTGCTGTCACATCGACCAAGGACAAGGGTTCGAAGAGGAAGTGGTTGACAGAGTCAAAAAGTGCCAGAATGTCAGGCGGTCCGCGGTGACTGTGGTGGGGTGGAGGTTTTGTGCGATGGGGCTGGCGAAAGCCAGGTGACCCGCAGCTGTGGACTGAGTCCAGTACGGCAGAGGACTTCGGTGTGTGACAAGTTTTGCCGGGAAAGTGTGGGAGGGAGATGGTGTTGCCGCTGGAGGGGTGTGTGGGGGGCGAGAGAGGTCCTGGTTCATTCTTGCCTTTTCTCTGCCCCCAAATGGGAGAAGCTGGCATGTTTCCTTCCTGGTGCAAAGGAGCTAGCGGCCTACTGGGGAGGTGGCGGTAACGGAAAACAGGGACAAGGGACTTCAGAGATGCCTGGACTTTTCTCCTGGGGACGAGTGGAGTGTAGTCAGCATCGGTGTGAGGCAGGCGCTGTTTGCCCCCTGGCCTTGGTGGTGCGTGTGTGTGTTGGGGATGGGGGGGGACCACACTCAGAGCCCACAGTTCCTTTCCAAAGCCAGTCAACCAAGCCCTGCTTCTGGCCAAAGTTTCCTGTCCTTTCACAATAATCCCACTCCACATTCCCTAGGAGGTTCTCATAACTTTATCAGTTTCCCCCCCGAGAGTTTCTCCTGGATTTATCTTGGGCAAATCAGCACTCTGACTGATTCAGCATCTTAGTTGAAACCGAAACTGGAATCCACTTATTAGGTAGTTTACTGATTTTCCACGCTACTAGGCTCTGTGCTGGGCACCTCATTCCTTGTCCCACAGGGCTGCTTCCAGCTGAAAAAAGACATTAAATACGCGTAAACAGCTCACACAAACAGCTAACTCATGGCAACTGTGATCACTTCTAGAAGAAGACGGGCTAGGAGCCATGAGAAGGTATGGGGGACTTTTGAACTGATACTGGGATCTTGGGGTCATGTTGGCATTTGTCACTGGGAAGGTCAGGGGTGGGGGAAGTGGATAAGAGAGAAGGGCATTTGCTAAGATGAGGGGTGTGTATGTGTGGTAATGCTTGTGTAATGAGAGAGAATTACAGAGTAGAGGATGGGTTAACATAATAAAATGTTCTTTTAAAAAAAGTGAGTAGCGGGGAAGCCAGGATGGCTCAGTGGGTTAAGCGCTCACTTTGCAGCGCCGGGGACCAGGGATCGAATCCCGGCCCCGGCCCGCGCGGAACCATATGCTGAACTGGGAGCTCCCCCAGTTCAGTTCTCTCTCTGTCTCTGTATCTCTCTCTCTCTCTCTCTCTCTCTGTCAAAAAACAATTAAAAAAAAAAAGTGAGTAGGAAGTTTATTGAAATGATCAGAAACAGCAAATACTCGTATATATTTTTGCTGATAAGTCTCAAAAAAAGTCTAAGTAACAAAATTGTTACTATGGATCGTAAAAAAATTCCAGGAGCTGGCGGGAGGCCACCGTGGCTCCAGTTATCTGAACAGGGGTGAACGAGGCTAGAGAGCCAGGCGGGCTTCCTCACCCGCAGGGCTGAGGACTTGGGGCCGGAATCAGAGCAGCGGGAAGGCATTGGCGCATTTCATCAGGGCGGTTGTAGGATCCGAGTTGCTGTTTTGGAAGGTGACTCTGGTGGCAATGAGGATAGGAAGTGGAAGGGGAGAGGAGGCTGCTGCAGGTGTCAGGTAGAGGTGACGGTGGCTGAGACCGGTGCTGCCAGTGGGTGTGGGGAAAAGTGGATGGCTTTCCCAGATACACAGGACCCGGGCTTGGCAGGATTTGGTGACGGGATTGGGTGCAGAAGGCCAACGGTGAATCGGAACACGGAGGAGGGACATCCTGGAAGGGAAGCAGGTCTGTGGGGGAAGATGGGGCGTTGACTTGGGACTTACTGACTTTGATGTGCCTGTCAGATGTTTACGTGAGCACCGTTGGTCTGCAGATGCTAACTGAATCCATGCGGGTCAGTGTGGTTGCCGTGTTTCTCAACGGGGGTGAGTATTGGACTTGGGGTGGACAGTTCTTTGATGATATTGTCCCGTTTGGTCTCTCTGGTCCCTACCTACACCATGTTGCTAATGCAGCCTCACCCGGCCACTGTGACCACCCCAACCGCCCTCTCACCTTTCCCAATGCCACCTCCTTGTGAGAACGCAAAGCCTAAAGAGAGAATCGAGAATAAAAAGAGAAAAGGGACTAGGCGGGAATCTAAACATTGAGGTTTTCTAGAGGAAGAAGAGTTGGAAAAGGAAGAAGTGGCCTGAGATGTAGGAGATACGCTAGGAATGAGTGGTGTCAGGTTCAAGCTGAGAACAGCGAGTGTTTTTCTTTTTCCATGTTTTGAGAAGCCAGTGCTTTCATAAGAGGAAGATCAGTTGTATTGAATGGTGCTGTGGCGTCGAGCAGAGAACCAAAATGTGTCTACTGCTTTCTAGAGCCTGGAGATGGAGGAGGACGTTCGCAATGCCGGGCCCAGGGGCGTGGGTGAGGGGCAGGCCAGCGTGAGGTGCGGGGAGACATGAAGACAGCCGGAGGGTTCTTGCTGTGTACCTGTGTGTGCGCATGACATGTGCTCACCCGGCGCTGCTCAGTCTGGATTTTCCAGACTGATACCATGAAAAGATAATACTTTTCCACAAAGGCAATTAATTACAAATGTACTTAAGTGTCATTTCACTTTATAATCTTGTTATAATTTTCATATAAATCATGCAAATCAGAAAAATTATCAAATTGAGACTCTTTGTCATAGTTATTATATATATACACACACATATATATTTGTACATACATATATCCATGTGTGTATATATATATGTATATATATATATATATATATATTTTTTTTTTAAAGAAACAACTGCAACTTCCCTGAATGTTTCAGTAATGCTGTTATTACTCAGAAAACTCTTGATATGCTGTCTCAGGATTGAGTTGCAGCTTTGAGGGAAATTCCTGAAACCAAGTTCCCACATGTTCTGGCACGTTGCTGGCTCAGAAAAGCAAAGAAGGCTCTTGGCCCTGAAGTGACTGACCAGGGTGAGTCACCCCTTTAGTAGATCCAGTCCTCCTCAGGCCAGTTCAAAACAGGAGAAATCATCAGCTAGATTGAATATTAACCACAAAAGAGGCTGGTGGAGTGTAAACAATTCGGCTGTCTGAATCATCTTGTGGCAGATTCAGTTTCAGGCTGTGGGCGTTGGATAGTTGATTTTTCACTCTGTAGTTACCTGAATTGCACCATTCTGGACTTCTATGTCTGAATCACTGGACATGGTTGATTCTCTGAGCTCTGTATACAGTTTTACCAATTTAATAGCTGGTTTAAAGAAAAGTTACAACATAGCACACACAGACACACGTCAGTATTTATCTCCTGTGTGCCACATATTCTACTCCATTCTATTCCTTCTTTCTCTTTTCCTTTTTAAAGATTTATTTTATTATTTTTGAAAGAAGGTGAGAGAGAGAGAGACAGACAGACGGAGAGATACAGAGAGAGAGAGAGAAGGGGGAGTCCCCAGAGCAGTCTCAAAAGTTATCCATCATTAGTTGTGACATAGTTTCATGCCACACAGGTGGATGTGGGGCCTCAGGGGTGGGGGTAGGAACTCGGTCAGGGGCCTCCCGCATGGGAAGTGAGAACCTTCACCACCGAGCCATCCTGGCAGTTACCAGTTGCACTGCAGTTCAGCATATGGGTTTGCACAAGCTGAGGGTGGGAATTGAACCCCAGACCTTGTGATTGCAAGGCAAGCACTCAACCTGCTGAGCTCTCCCAGCATCCCCTCCTTCTTTTTCTTTAATGATGCCCAACACTCACTTATGTGCTTTCACGTCCCACCGCAACGTCTCCAACTGCAGTGTGGAAAACTGATTTGGCGGAGGGCCAAAGAAACCCACAGCCACTGTGGGGGGAGGGGTGATTAAAAACAAAAGCTGGTGAGGTTATTTCTTGGGTCAAATTAGCCAGGCAGACACAACAAAAGCACCCTTTTCTACTGGCGGTCCTGGAAGACCATGAGGCTGTCTTCCATCGCTGTGCCATTGCTGCATCCCAGGCCGGGGCCTCACCTCTGCGTAGAGCCCACTCTGAAGCCCACGCTGCTATGAGATCAGTGGCAGATTGAAGCCATGTCACAGTGGCCCATGGACTGCCTTTGCCTCCCTCAATCCAGTGTTTTCCAAACTGCAGTTTGGGACTTGTTAGTCACAGTAAGTGGTGAAGCCAGGGGTCTAACCTTGGGTCCTCGTTCCAGAGCCTTCTTTGTTACCACAGTGTAGAAGGTGTTCAACGAGAATTGGCAAATGGATTGTAAAGAGCACAGAAATGTTAAAAACCAAACACCAAAACAGGTGAACAAATGAAAAACAGGATAGAAACAAACTCAAAGATGCAGAAAACAAACTGATGCTGGACCTAGGGGAGGGGGCTGGGAGGATGAATGAAAACAGTAAAGGAACTTAAGAAGAATAAACTGCCAGTCATAGAATAAGTCACAGGGATGTGGCATATGGCATAGGGAATGTAGTCAGTATCATCACAATAACTATGTATGGTGTCAGGTGGGTACTAGACATTGTCATGATGCACTTCATAAAGTTATAGAATTGTCTAATCACTATGTTGTATACCTGAAACTAATATGTCAACTATTATCAAAAAGTAAATTAAAAAAACTCTGTATGTAATCTCAGCTGATCTTTAAAAAGGATGAATCAGGGGAAGCTGGGATGGTTCAGTGGGTTGAGTGCTCGCTTTGCAGCCCTGGGGACCGAGGATTGAGTTCTGGCCCTGGCCCATATGGACCCACATGCTGAACTGGGGTGTGCCCCCCATGTGGGAGGCCCCCAGCCTGGTTTTCGCACTGCATGGCCCCCACCCACCTTTGTGGACCTAAACCATCTCAAAAACAACTGATGTACAACTATGATGACTGCCCTGGGCCCTCCCCCTTCTCTCTGTCAAAAACAATAAAGTAAATCTTTAAAAAAAAGAGTGGACCATGTTAGGAAGAAGGTCCAGAGGCGCCCCTAGGTGGTGTTGAAAATGGTGGGTGGCATGAGGACTGGGGAGAGCTGAATTTTCCTGCAAATGCCCACCATAGTGCTTTGTGGGACAGAGGCAGGTATGGGGTCGGGGTGGGGGCAGTGGGGTGGGGGCAGTTCCAGGATTGAGGATGAGGACTCAAGATAGGAACAATGTGTGAAAAGGGGAGAAAGAGTGTGCTTGGGCATGGGACAGCATCGACCCCATCCCTGGTCCCACACAGGCAGGGCACAGGGAGAACCACAGTATCAAAGCACACATGCTGAGGCTGTTTGCTGTGGATTCTGTGATGTAACCATCGAGCACTACCCAGCCCCCACCCCACTGCGCTATTTTCCCAAATGCGCACAGTGCTTCTTTGTGTGCGAGTGGATTCCTTTGGCAGAGCTCAGAGAAGTCCTGAGACCATCCTGGAGTAAAGAGCGAGAGATGCTAAGAACGCAGGTCCAGTGAGTTGATGTCCTCGGTCATGATATTGATGAACCTGAGACAATCATACTTTGATCTCCAAAGGGAAAGAGGGGGTCCCCGGCAGATGTCTGGGATCTAGGACGAATGGCTGAGCAAATCAGTGTTGGTTCGGCACTATCCCTCGTCTCTTTAGAGTGGCCTGGGTCCTGCAGCTTCCCCTGCCTCTGCACCCACATTCCGGCTTTCCATCTGTTTTCAGAAAATAAACGACACCCAACATGCCCAGTAAGCACAAGTTATCAAATGGTTAAAGCACATGCACTTGAAGCAAAGAATTGTTCTTTCCCGGCCACATCTCCTATCCTAGCGGTGGCAATGGTAGACTTTGCATGAAATCTCTGATACATGGATGGGTGAAGAAGCGTACACCATCCTTTCCTAATGATGTTTATTGGCAATGAACTAACTGCAAAGTAAGTCAGCTGGTTACTATTTAGATGCCTTCCCTCATCCTTAAGACTACTCTGTAGCCTGGTAGACCCCATTTTTGAGACGGCAGAGTGAGATCTGCAGTTAGCCTGAGCCCTGTGCCTGCTCTGAGGCTCTAAGTCAGGGGCGTCTGGATGAGGTTCTGCTTGTCTGTGCTGCAGAGCTGGCTCCATTGCAGTCAGATGGCTATGGTCGAACTGCAGGCTTAATGAGGTTTCCCTGTGCGGTGCCGATCAGCAGACTTCCAACCTGGGGTGTGTGAAGCTGGGACGGGAGCGGGGAAGTCAGAAGGGTGGACTGGGCTTGAGGCTGTCGGGATGATTCTTCCTAGCCTGACTTCATCCCTTGCAACTCCCCCTTCAGTGCCTCAGGAAGCTGACTCAGCCCCTGCGGTTGGCAGCCAGCAGCCCTGTTTGTATCTTGACCTCACCAACTTCCTTCTGTATCTTTACACGTATGAACTTGCATGATTTTTCCAGGAGTGCCTGGGTCTGAGCTTTCTGTATGGAAGTGAGACAAAGACCTTTGAACCATTGGTTTATCATCATATGATCTAACTTTTAGAAAACAATGGGAAAACATTTAAAACTATGTCTTTAGCAGGTTCACAAAATTGAAAACAGGTTGGTTGTTATAGGCTGAATTGTAACCCCCTCCCTCCAATTTCTATGTGGCAGTCCTAGCCTCCACTACCTCAGAATGTGACCGTATTTGGAGACAGAGCCTTGAAGAGGTCATTAAGGCAGCCTTTAGGGTGAGCCCTAAACCAAATGGCTGCTGTTCTCATGAAAAGAAGGGCTTAGGACACAGATACACACAGAGGAATGACTAGGGAAGACAAGGACAGAAGACCTCAAGCCAAGGTGCGAGGCCTCAGAAGAAATCAACACTGCCGACACCTTGGTTTCAGACTTCTGGCCTCCAGAGCTGTGAGAGAATTAATTCTGTTGTTTAGGCCTCCCAGACCCTGCTGCTTTGTCACGGCAGCCCTAGCTGGCTGACAGTGGCCATGTAGTTAGGGTCTGTAGCCACTTTTAGGCTTGGGTATGGCTCCCTCTGCTGGGTCTTTAGGTTAAAAGCCAAAGGATGCCCTGAAAACACCCAATTTCCTGTTTGGACAGTACAGAATTGAGAACGAAGTACGTAGGTGCTTCCTCAGAGACTCCATTATAAACTCTGCATTAGATAAATAATATAGAATCTTTGCGTAATAAAGAACGTAGAATCTATAGAATTCTTTACGGAATTCTTTACCCAGAACTGGGGCTGATATTAACAATATTTAGCAACTGGTGCGGCTCCCTTCTGTTTCAGGCAGGGAGGATGGACGATGTGGAGGTGGTGGGGAGGGTTCTGGGGGAGGGGCGGGGTGTCAGGGCAGCGTGGAGGACTGGGTGTGGCGGGGCAGGGGCTGGGGGAGAGCGCTGCACCAACTATATGGAAGACACAGCCATGCTGGGCATGTAGCTGAGGGTCGGTTTATAATCATATACGCATGGTTTCCTAATACTCCTTAAGAAATGACAAGTCTTTAACTTAATCTAATGCTCGTAGGAATAGTCTATACAAACAAGCACTCCTTCCTAAGCAGGAAATCACTGTCCTGCTGTGGTTTGTGGTTGTTCAGCACATGTCTCTTGTAAGTCAGCTTAATGCTATTAACCTCACTCTCCTCCTGGTGGCCAAGTTGTATCACTAAGGCTAGTTGCAGGACAGCAAGTCCGGAGACCAAGTCGGGTGCATCTTTGACTGTTCGGTTTTCTGCCACGTTCAGCCTGTGTTATTGCTGCAAAACGAAAGGTAAGCCAAACCATATGTGCTCCAAAATGCTATCATGAGAATAAAAATAGCAGCCCCTAGGATAGTGCTTGGTGCCTAGTAGGTGCCCAACACATGTCATTTCAATAAGTGAAATGGTGATCGGACACCATGAGATGAGAACTCCAGCAGTATGGTCTCCGAACTTGAGTAGTCACTTGCCTCTGCCAAGCAAAGATGTCTCTCCTGTTGTACAGTCTGGGGACGACAACAGCACATTTTTGTAACTGGACACAAATGAGAAAAGTCAGGGTGAATGCTAAGAGGGGTCTGTCCCATCCAGCCTCAGCCTCCATGACTCAGTCTGGTAAGAAAACCTGGCATTTGCAATAGGGACTGTCCTGGCATGTCCAGGCTGCACGGAGGGGAACGTGTGCTCAAACCATGCCCCGTGGAAAGGTAAGGTAGCTCCCAATGACTCCTTACCTGGACCTCCCATCATTCCATAATGGGATAATGGGGTGATAGCAGTGAACCCGAGGGACACAGACACCCCTTTCTGGGAGCTCGTGGGGAGAAAGACAATTTCACAAGTGCTTGCAATGGCAATGGGGCTAATTTGGGGAGAAGTACAGGGTGACAGGGCAACAGGAGAGGGGAAAAACCAGGTGGCTTCTAGCTGGGAGGGACTGGGAAGGCGTATCAGAGACAATCAGCTCCAAGGTGAGCATTGAAGAAGGCAAAGAATGGGGTGCTGTGAGGAAGCAGCTTAGGAAGGTAGGACAGCCTGAGTAAAGGCCCGGGGCAGCCAGCACGCACCCCCAGAGCCGGTGGAAGCTTGAGTGCAGCTTCGGGGCTGTGGGTTTGACCTAGTTCCCGTGAAGGCATCTTTTGCTTGCTGAGCCCACACCTGGGCAGGACACATACCTTCCCTAAACTCACACAAAGCAGCCCTGGGGGCTGGTGGGTCCCAAAGCCTGGCCCATTCAGGGGACTGAAAGGCCACCAAATCACCAGGAGCTAAATCTTCTTTGCCAGTTGCTCGTAGATAACTGTCCTAATCTTTACCTGTTTACCTACATGTTCCGTCCCCTCCATTCAGGTAAAACCACTCTTGTCTGTAGGCTTTGCCCCTCAGGAAGATATCTCAGCCTCCTGCATAAACTCCCACCTCCTCTGGATCCAACCAAATGCCTCCTTTGCTTGCATTTCGTTAGAATTGCCCAAGAATTTGGTTTGTGGCAGACATCACCCTATGCCCAGTGCATGGCACATAGTAGGTGTGCAATAAAATGTGTAGTTGAGTGAATCTGTTTTCAAAAATATGGGGACTTCCCTGTGGGAACATCTCTTACTCTAGTCCTCACTGTACACCCACTTAGCACTCATACGTATACTGTGAAATATCAGTAGCATCAAAAGTGATGCATGCTCTTAACCTCCAGCACCCCACATCTCTGGAGCTACACCAGTTCTCCAGACACCACCGAGAACAAAGGAAAGCAGCCTCAGAAAATACTGCACTGAGAACAGTGCTCTGGAGGCCGCAGAAGCAGCCGTCAGCACTCTGACCTGGCTTATTAACTCTTAGCTTGTACGCAGTGATAACTAGGACTGACCTCTGTTGTCCTGGCCTCCTGAAGAGTAGGTATTAGAAAAAAGGAGGTGTGGGCAGAAAGAAGGAAAAGAGCGGGCTAGCCGTTTGGAAATATGGACAACATTGACAAACGACACTGGATTGCTCATCTACCATCATTATCAATGGGGCGTGAGAAGGGTTTTATCAGGGTCCAAGCAGGATTAGCTGGGCCACCGCTACTGCTGCTATGGCTCACTGCACATGTTCTCAGGGATGCATGCCATGTAAATAGTCCTGCCTCCCTGCTCCCGTTCATCCTGGGTGGTTGCCTCTGTGACGTCAGCCCCGAGCTGGCCTGGCTTCAGTCTACGTCCTCCTTCTCAGCCGTAGCCTCTGACACACCAGGAAACTGACACTGCCAATCCTGACGACTTGGACAAACCGGATCACAACCATCACGCATTCTTTTTCAACTTGCGATTAGCCGCAACTTGGGGGCCACTCAACCTCGAATAACAATTTCCTGTGTGTATCAGGAGATGTATAAAATTGAGAAATTCCTTTCTTGCACAAAATAATATTCTTTTTCTCGCATCTGCCTTGTGGTTTGGATATCATATATTAAGTTCTCCTTCTGCAAAAGGTCAACCCAACTGGGGTGTCTTGCTCCATCTGGGTCTTTTCCTATACTCATCCTTAATCCAAAGTTCACCCCTTCCTCAGCCAGGTTCCTTAGGCTCTGTCCTAAAATAACTCAGCTCTCACTGCAAATAGGCCCAATCACCCTGGCTTGTATAATACCTGTTTTCTGCACGTAGAACCTGCCCCCTCCCCAATACATGGGCAAATAGTGACTTCATATTTAGTTGCCCACTATTCTGTAAAGTATAGTGGGGATACAAAGACTAGAAAACCTGATCTTATCTACCAGAGTCACCTAAACATGTGACTGTAAAGAGGTGTGAGGTACATAGCCCAGAGCATTCGCACCCAGCAATGGCTCCTCGTCTCTCCTCCGTTATGCACAGGACATATACTTCCAGACACCAAGCGTCATCGTGGGCTGGCATTTGCTCCTCCCCTTTCCCAACCAAGGGAGCCTATAATACTTAGGGAGTGATGGGATACTCTCAAAGGGACAATCTTAAATATATTCTACTTCTCAGAAGAGTCATCGTTTAAAAACCATGCTATTTAGTAACAAATCACCATGTCACACCTTATACCAAACACCATATATGTGGCTTAGGGAGCTGTAGCAAAGCTGGCTGACAAAGATAGGATGTTTTTTGTGCATACGGAGTTCTTGAACTGTCTTAATCACTAGTTGCAACTGGCAGGGCAATGCTATGCTAAGAGATAAGCTCTTGACAGGGGACAGTAGCTGCCGCGTTCTTGGATGACTGTGGTTCATCCTTACCGGTACTCAGGAGGATGGTGTGTGTTTGCATATGCAACCTTGGAGGCCAGACTGTCCTTTGTGGGCCTCTCTGATTCTCAATGTCTTTATGTTGGAACTTGGGGATCTTAGTTCCTACCTCACGAGGGCTAGTGTGGAAATTCAATAAAAATGACTTTGTGAACGCTCTCAGCACTGTGCTGGCCTTAAGTGGTTGCTCGAGAAATATGTGCTGGGTGGAAAAAATGATATTGACTTAAGAGTCTGCTCTATAAATTTTCTTCATAAACATATACAAGCGGTATCTCCAAGTAGATACCATGGTAAAAGAACAGGTGGAAACTGAAGTGAAAATGCCAAAAAAAGAGGCGTGTTCCTTATCATTGTTTTATGGCCGTTAATCCAATGTGTTTCCTGCTTTCTTTCCTTCCACCAGGAATTGTTTTGTGGGTGAGCTTCTTTAGCTGGGGGCTGTGATAATTAGACCAAGGTCATGCATCTGTCCCCTGTAGGCCAGTTAGCTTAGCTTGGCTATGTGTCCATACACATTGATTTTAACCCAGATGGCAGACTTACAAATGTGTGACCATGTCCCAGAGGACACTGGGGCAAGGGTTACTGGCAAATATCTCCTGTCAGTTGGAGAAGCAACGCCCCTCACATTTGTTATGGTCATTGTGACCTAAAGGTGGTGCTGTTTGCAAGGAAGAAAGGCATGGGGATGTTTTAAAGTGCCTGTTTATAGAGCTTGTTTATCATTTCAGGTACAGTGTTGGAGGGAATCTGCAAGGCAATTTGGTGCAACTCCCTCACTTTCCAGGCAAGGAAACTGAGGCTCAGTGATAAAAAACTCTTGCCTGAAGTCACAACATAAAGGCAAGTCTAGATCCTTGTCTTCTGGATCCAAGCTTCGATGCAAACTCAGGTCTCCCACTGCCTGTGACCAGCCAGGGACTACCTGGTAGGAGCTGCAAAATGATCCATGCTGTTCACTACCTGTGCACATGGGTGAGGCCGCGCTGCAAACAGAGGAGGGCTGTCACCAGTCCAGGGCCTGGGGTGGCTCCGTTAAAAGCCAGGACACCTGGAGGCCTCGTGCCTCCTGCCAGCTCTCTTAAGGTTCAGCCACTGATAAAGCCTCGTGTGCTATGCGAGTTGAGTGAGGCAGGGTCTCAGGGAGTCACTAGAGTGGGAAGTTGTGTTCACCAGATGAATGTAGATTCTAGTTTGGTGCCAGTGCTGTGTGCCTAGAGCTACTCAGCAAAAGTCTCAGAGCACACCAAGGCCAATCGCCGCCTGCTTAGGGCTTGCAAGCTCTGATAATTTTCCAAGAAAGATTGCAGTGCAGTGGGGCTGGCTGCTCACTGAGAAAAGGCCTCTGTTATCGGGGGAATTGGCTGGAGTGGGGTCCCAATGAGTCAGCAGGGTGGAGTGAACAGAGCTCTCAGACCAATCAGATTCCGATTTGGCCATGTGGGGGCAGGGGGCAGCACTGGGAAGATGGCACCTGCCTGCCAGCTGCATAAGAGAAGGACCCCAATTCAGGAAAAGTAGTGACTGTCCTCCAGCCTTCACTCCGAAGCCACACACCTCAGTCTGTTCCAGGTATGCCTCCGATGTCCCCTGAGTCACCATCCATCTGTGGAGCTTAAGATGAGTGCCTGCAAGTGAGTGAGGCTGTGCATGGGCCTTCTAAGAGGACGTCTGGGTTTCCTTCAGCTTTCCATTCCGCCTGGATGGTCAGAATCCCTCCTGCTTACCTCAGCCAGGTGTGGGGGGCCTCCCCTTCCCAGGACCAGCACTCTTGGGTGGCATGCTGCTGGGCTCCCTTGCTCTTTTGGGGGGGAATTTCTGCAGTGGAGATAGCCCTCCTGATTCTCAACTGCCACTCAGAGGTTTGGGGCCAATCCATTTCACATCTCCGTCCCTCCTACCAATCTCGATGTGGCTTCTTCTTTATAGCCTTAGTTGTAAAACTTCTGTTCAGCTAGACTTCAGGTGGTTCTCCAGGTCAATTCTATAATTCAGTTGCAATTTGAGTGTGTTCGTGGAGTGAAGCAGGCATGGGGTTTACCTACTCTGCCAGTTTGGATCTCCTCTCTCTTTTCTTATCAGTGTTTTTATCTTTCCCCACATGCAATACCAGAGATATTTATTGAGGCCCATGATGTGGCAGCCACCATTCTAAGGGCTGAGAGGAAAGATGAAAATCCTTGGTCTCATGGAGGTTATAGGGAAAGATCAAAAATTTAAACTTATTTAAAATATACGATGTGGGGGATGCCGGGAGAGCTCAGAGGTTGGGCACCTACCTCACAATTGTGAGGTCTGGGGTTCGATTCCCAGCCCCCACCAATGTAAGCCCATAGGCTGAACTACAGAGCACCGAGGAACTGCTGGGATGGCTCAGTGGGGAAGGTTCTCGCCTCCCATGTGGGAGGCCCCTGGCTTTGGTTTCTGCTCTGCACAGCCCCACGTCCACTTGTGTGGAACAAAACCATGTCACAACCAATGATGTACAACTGTGGAGACTACTCTGGGCTCTACCCACTAGCCGCCACCCCCAAAATAAATCTTTAACATATAGAGTATGTCATGTAATGACAAACTATGGGGGAAAATCAGGCAGGTTAAGGGGACAGGAGGGTTAGCAGAGGTGCGGCAGTGTGGGGGATGATCGGGGGGTGGGGGTGGGGGGCTCTGAGCAGATATAGGAAGGAAAGGAAGGAGGGGCCATGTGGGGGCTTGGGGGAATCCTGCTTCATCTCCTCTAAAGTCACCCCTCAGGTCACTGTGTGCCAGGCACGCCAGATTTAGCAAATATGAATACAGGCTGCCTTGTGTTTTTGAATTTGACTTTCAGATAAAAATAAATATGTTTTTGGTATCGTACACTAATTTTTAAATATCCTATACCAGTGCATAGCACTAAATTATAGCATAATTTATTTGCAACATACTTAGAACATATTTATAATTTTAAAATCCATGGTTTAGCTGAAATTCGGAATTAACTGGGTGCATTGTACTTTATCTGACAACTGTGTGACCAGTGGCCCTGGGGGCAGCCATGGCTGGAGGAAGGGGCCTTCTCAGCAGGATCCCCATTTCTTCTCTCTGTCAGCCTGCACTTTGCTCCCTGGGCTCCAGCCAGGGCCACTGGAGGGCCATGGCCGCCTGTGACTTTATTGCGTTACCCCCACAGGTAACACCTGGATCTGGTCCCTCTGGATCTGTCTGCTGAAGTCAGGTAAGAATTTCCTGAACAAAATGCTCCTAAAATGTCGTTTCTATTTAGTATTCCCCCCTCCAAAAATAAAAACTCCACATCTTAGAATACCTCTAGTTATATTAGTGCATTATGTGAGATATCACATACCACCCACTGGACAGGCAGCACTGGTCATTGGTTTGTGTGGGGTGTTTGGGAGGAACTCATGCTTTCTCTTCAGGGAACCTCCACACAGTGCAGCCTTTACAGTTTTCTAAGTTCTGTTTTCGATATGGGATGTGGGACCCCTCCCACCTTTCCCCAGAAAAGTCTGGGGCACAACTGTGCTCGATCTGTCAACCTTCCAGATTTAAATAATGGGAAATTCTCTGCCCCAGCCTCCTCCTCCTTTTATTTATTTATGTGTTAAATTTACTGGGGTGACATTAATTGATATCAATTACATTTTTTCCAGGTGTACAATTCTACATTACATTGTTTATACATCGCATTATATGCTCACCACCCAGAATCAGCTCACTTCCCATCACCGTGTGTTTGATTCCTCCTCCCTTCTCCCCCACCCATCTCTCCCACCCACCTCCCACCTTACCCTCAGGTAACCACTAAACTATTGACTGTGTCCATGAGTCCCTGTTTTTTGATTCCTTTCAGTTTTATATTCCACCTATAGTGAGGTGTCATATGTTTCTTGATTCTTTTATTCTGACTTATTTTGCTTAATAAGATGTTTCAAGGTCCATCCATGTTGTCACAAATGGCTGTATTTCATCTTTTCATATTGCTGAGTAATATTCCATTGTATAAATGTACCACAACTTCTTTATCCAGTCATCTATCAGAGGACACTTTGGTTGATTCCACAACTTGGCCACCGTACCCAGAAATAAACCCACACATATACGGATAGTTAATCTTTGACAAAGGAGAAAAAAAAAAAAAAAAAAGGGAAAAGAAAGCCCCTTCAGTAAATGGTGCTGAGAAAATTGGAAAACCACATGAAAAGGAATGATTCTGGACTGTGAACTGTCACCATATACCAAAATTAACTCAAAGTGGATTAAGGACCTCCACATAAGATCAGAAACTATAAGGTGCGTAGAAGAAGGCATCAGTACTAAATGTATAGACCTTGGGCTCAGAGAGCACTTTATGAACTTGATCCCAAAGGCAAGGGAAGTAAAAACAAAAATAAATGAATGGGACTAGATCAAATTATTTAGTTTTTAAAACCCTACTGAATACCAAGGATGTGGCTGCTAAAATAACAACTGCATGAGGTCATGAGGGTCATGACCTCTTGCAGAGCCCAAGGGTGGAGGGAAGGTTCTAGAATTGGAAGCTTTTGTGCATTCTAATTAAGGGAATGCGGACTGTGAACAGACCACCTGACTTGGCTAAAGACCACCTGAGTGGCCACTTTGCTGTCTTCTCTCTTAGGCTTTTGAACACTGGCCATTGCCAGGAAAAACCATCAATAACCCCCAACAAAACTAACTTCAGTTGTCTTTCATAATAATAAGCCCCTCCCACGAGAGGTCACAGCTGCCTTGAAGAATAGAGCCTCCTCTTTGCCACCTGACTTGAGACCTCCTCCTGTGTCTGCAGGTGGCAGTAGGGACCCGGCTGGCCTGTCGCAGTGAGTCATACATAGGTCCTGAGCCGAGAATCCAACAAGTTCCTGGGATGGGGCTGGAGTGGGCCAAGCAATAGAACTTCTGCAGAAATATTTTGTGTAAGTAACATCAACACTGTCAACTCAGCTTCCAAATACTTTTTTTCATACACTTTTGAACGTACTGATTCTAAAATATCGCTGGAGCAAACAATTGTGTCCCATTTATGAAGAATACACTTTGTTTCTCATGCTCTATTTTTAGTAAAAAGTGAGGTCTACATGAAAAGAAGTTAAGTTGCTATTTAAATTCATTTGTGGCTCAATTGGGAGTGTAAACGAATTTAGAATTGTTTTCTGCTCTTCTCTAGTACATTAGAGAGTGTTTGTTGAACTATCTGGTTTGCAATTTTAAAAACTATTTTCAAAATTTGGAGTGGTGAAATAAAGGGTTGGGTGTGTGTTGCATCTGTGTCTTTCATATTTTACAGGCTCTCCTACTCATTAATCATGCCTTGAATTTATAAAATCAAGACTCTGTTAGAAACTTCAGGATGACAATAAAATAAAATGCTCAATAAAAATAAAAAACTAGAAAACCTACCACCAAAGACCAAATGAACCAAAACACCAACCAAACAACTAAACAACCAACAACTAAATAAAAAGAAGAAAGAGCAATTGCATTTTAATTACTCACTGAGATATATCAGAATAAACTTGAAAACATTTAACTTTATAAAAGTGAATCCTTTAAAACTAATATTTAAGGAGGGAGATTGATGGCAATATTAAATTTTTTGTTTATAGTTCTCCCATTAATTTAGAAGTGAAGTGATATATAATTTGCACATGAGCTATAGAAGTCACGCTACTTGCAGCAGTTGCATATTGTTAAATGTAGTTGTTTTCTTATTATAGTAGTGATGCATCTACATTGTGGGAAATTCAGGACATAGCTATAAGCAGAAAGGAGAAAATAAAAATCCCAGATAATCGTACCAGATAGACAGGCACTCTATGAATTTTAGTGTACATCTTTCCAGTCTTGTTTTCGGTACACAGTAGACTCTCAGCTAACTGGCACCCATGGGGATTGGTAGATGCTGGATAAGTGTAAGTAGACTCTCTGTGAATTGGAACTCCAGCAACTGGCAACATGCTTTTGCTTGAGAGTTCCGGTTGCTTGAGTTCCGGTTAACAGAGAGTCTACTGTATTTATTTTTTAAAAAATAGTGTTGCCTAGTGTCTTTTAAAACTGATATTTAATTTGTGTATAATATGAGGAAGGGAGGAGACAGCAATGGAGAGGCAGGAAGATGTGATTCTGCGATGACTGAAAATAACATAAAACAAAGAACTGCTTACTGGGCAGACAGAAAGCTGAGTGTCTGTCATATGAGTAGTTCTCTGCTGGTTTTATTTACGGCATAGGTAATGGTTTGTGACGCCCTACAATTTTCAATATCAAAGTCATATATATTTTTTGTGTGGGTAAAAAGCACACTTCTATTTGATTTAAGAATTAATGAGTAGGATAAACTTTTCTAGCTGATTAAGGTCAGAAACATTGAGATATCCATCCTTGATTTCCATAGTTGAACCTTGCAACTTAACCACGTGGATGTAGTGGTTAAGACTCTAGCACGTTTTCTTCTCTGCTTTTAACAAAAGCACTTGTCAGGAAATGCCTATATTTTGCATGCACGATGATGGAAATACTCAGAAGACAATCACAATAAATGTAACATGTAAGCCAGAGGCCACTGTGAGGACCTGCTAGGATAAAAACCTGCTACAAGGAAATGTGCGGCATAAGAAAGAAAATGAAAAACCTCACACATTCTCCCCCCTGCACCATCTCTGAAAATAAATAATTAGAAAATGGTTACTCCAGGAAACAAATGTCCTTATCATCATCAGAAAGAGTGGCAGGGCTTTGCAGACAGAAGCCGGCATTAAAACATAGAAGCAAAAATAGCATGCCTTCCAGCGGGGTGTGTCACCATATTGCACTCAACATGAGGATATTAATTTCACAGTTTTCGCAGATAAGTTTAAACATAGGAACATGTCACAAATAAGCAGCAATCTCTGGGAGGCTACATCAGCTGGGATTTCATAGTCTGCAATTTTTAAATTCAGCTGGGTCCCCAAGGGCCAATCAATATTGGTAGCAATTATTCTTAGTACACAGTCCAAATGAAATGGGTGTTGTTTTTTCTTATTTTATCAAGGTGGGAGACTGTGATATAGAAATAAGCAAATTCCCCTGTGAATGGCAATTGGGTTGCTTAACAGCTGCAGCAAGTCTGCTGTGGGTCTCTTTGGCCTATTTCTCCAGAATAACCCAATAATGACCCCATTATTTTAACCCTTCATTGTGAGCCGTGTTTGATCGCATGCTTGGAAAAACCTAGCCTGGGTCAAAGAAAGAAAGAATAAAAAAATAAGTAAGTAAATAAACAAGCCAGGAGCCCCTCCCAAAGCAGCTGCTAGGAGTATCACCCAATACAGAGGTTTTATTTACACGGGTTTCTAAGCCACAACCTCTAGAGGGCCAGTCAGTGCCTGGAAGACAGGGATATTCTCACAAAGCAGAGTCAGTTTCCATTCGAGAGAGAAAGGCCGTGAAGACTTTTTTTGTTTGTTTGTGTTTTTAATTTCCAAAAGGCAGATACTGAATTAGGCACATCCTCAGATGTTAGTCTCAGAAAAGTTAGTTTTCTTCTCTGAAGTTTTTTTCTGTTTGGGGGATGGGGAGATTGGGGTTGAGGAGTAGCTGTGGTGGTGGTAGAATGAGGAACAGAACGTTGAAGAAGTGGGCCTCGAACATGACAATTCAAGTTTCTTTTCCTGAGGGGGCCCAAGTTTAATGAGTTGGCACTAATGTAGCTATAGCAACATCACCCAAACCCAAGTCATCAAGGGAGCAAAGTGCGGGCGGAAAACACATGCTCTTACAACAGATCCGGGTTGGTGGGAGGTTGAGTGTCCCTGTCCACAGAGTGGGGCTTCTTTGGCTTTCAGCCCAATCCCACACTGGGCTTTTCATCCCATTGGACTTTTTTTTTTAATCTATCTAATCAATCACTTAAAATGTCAGAGTGCTATGAATCTAAAGACATCCTAATGTCATTTTTATGTTAGCTGACAAACAAATCAAAACAGCGTGCTCTGTTTCTACCCATGGTTTCCAACCACAAGTTCTAAATACATGTTACAAGAAATAGAAAGTTCTGGAAAAGAGATAAAGATGCAAGCAGACAAGGCCCATGCTAAAAACAACTCAGTGGATCTTTCTATAAATCCCATAGCTCACTACCTACCTTGGAGTTTGGGATTTTTCTTGTGGAATTTAATTATTTTTCTCTTGCTTTGAATAGAAAAACTAGAATGAATGAAAGGGAAATTTTAGGAGAGTTTTAAGGTCATCCAAATCCATCTGTCCTTGGGAAGGTCCAGGTACAAGTGGATGATCATCTTTACTTTGGAAGGGTCTCCAGGAGGGAGGTGATGCATGGATGAACATTGATGCTGAAAGTCATTGAGTTTAAGATGGCCTTTAATTTTTTCTTGGGTATGGATGAGATATTCGTTCACGTAATAAAACTCTTTACTGCCTTCTTTTTAATCATGATTCTTTCTTTTAGTTTCTTTGAGAGAGTGGATCCAAGTCATGGTAAATGGGTGGTTAGAAGTCAATATTCTAAAGCTCAGAAATATTTTGTATTCTTTCCCCCCTCCCCAGCCTTGAAAATGTTTTAGAATAAAGGTTCTTGATTGCAGTGGTGATTTGTGGTTAATATCATTAGACTTCTGGTTTGGATTAATGCTCCTAATTAGTTTTTGTCCTTGACTTTTTCCAATTAAAGCATAGAGGCCTGAGTGCTAAACACCTGGGCAGATTCCCTAATTAGATGACAGACACATACGCAGTTGTTCACAGGTGATTATGGTAAGTTTCACTGCTGGTTTGGTACTAAACACACTGGTAAAAGGGCTCGCCTTTCCTTTCTCCCCTACGAACCGCACTACATCAGCTCGTGGGCAAGGCCGCTGGCATGGCACTGCCAGCAAAACAGACAATGGTGAGTCCTTTCTTGACGAACACGTGCAGAAGTGACACATTTGGTTTTTGCCCCCAGACACAGGAGAAAACGCACATGCTAGTGGTGCCCACTCGGTGCCTCCCCTGCTCCTTGGAGCAGGCAGTGTGCTTTGATGAGCCAAGCAGGACCTGGCTCTTCCTGTGGCTGCTCTCTGGGATGCATGCTTGTCCATCACAGTCCCAAATAACCTTGGGCGGGGGGCTCATGGCCCTAACGTTGGAATACGTTCTTTCTCTCTCTAATTCAAAATCAAAAACTGAACTTCTGTGCCTTATGTTCTTAAAAAAGGAAAAGGTTGAAAGCTACTGAGATCCTTGTGCTCATGAGAGCGGCAGCATGGGTTGTTCCCAGCTCGCACATGCTCGTGGGAAGGACCAGGCCCTGCTGGAGCTGAGCAGGAGGTGCCTGCCCTGAACCCACCTGGGACCCAGAGAACATTCTACCCATTGAGACACACACACTGGAAGCGTGTTACAAATCTCCATGCACTGTCGCAGCCGGCCTTTGTAACCTCAGCCTCATCCAGTCCCTATAGACCAGCCGGAGGACAACCCTGGCCATTTTCGGAGCATGCTCAGACCTTCCCTACCTTTTGCTCATACTAAACCCTTTTCAGCCACACCTTCCACCACATCTTCATCTCTTGAGACCCTGTTTTCCAGTGGGGCCCATTCCTCAAGATGCCCCTTCTCCAAAACCTTTCCTGGAGCTCTCAGTTGATTTGCCTCATTTCTCTGTCCTTTGAAGCCCTGTAGCTTTGTGTATCAATCCTATGCACCTGACTGTATTCTCTTTTGTATTAAGTCATTGGAGGCCCCATCTTAGTTCTCCAGTGATATCAGCCTCTTCATTCATTGCTCAGCAAGCATTTACTGAGCGCTTGACACGTGCTAGACACTCTTCTAAGGCACCGAAGATGCAGTGCTAACAGGACAGCTTCCTTACAGGGTAGGCAGCACACACGTGAACACACAACAAGATAAAGTCAGCTCATACAGTGATAGCAGCTATGAAGGAAAGCATATCACTGGATAGGCAGTGATAAAGAAACTACTTTACAAAATAACAATGAACACTCTCTGAGCAAGCCTGTTGTCTGTTTCTATTAATTTGTCCAAGATGGCCACTCCTGTCCCCAGTCCCTCTCACTACATGGCCTCTCATCCTCCAGGAGTCTGGCTTATGGCATGGGAGCTGAGCAATGAGAGGAAAAAAGGAAACTGTGAGGCCTTTTCGAATCTAGATCTGGAACTAAGTGACTGCTGCTATATTCAATTGGTCAAAGCAACTCATCAGACCAGGTGAGAGTCAAGGGCAGGCAAGATGGGTCCTTCCCCTCAGTGGGAGAGCAGGAAGAATGATGACCATGGTACCTGCACCATAATCATGACACTCATGTCTATAGATTTCTGATGAGTGAATATTAGAAGCAGATAAAAGAAAGGGGGAGCCATCTCTGATGCTTCCTGGGCCTGGAGCATTCTCTTTGGAAACCCTTGCCTTTGCTTAGTGATGCAGACTATAAATGCCTTGATAGAGAGATGGGTTGTTCTCAGGGAGGAGTTCTTTCAACACTCCCTGGGGAAGAGTCAGCCATTCTGTGAATTTCAGCATCAGGCAATTTTGATGTTTAGCTTAACATCACTCTGCGTAATTTCACTCAGTGGCTCCCAGGCATGATAATCACTGTGGCCACCGCATCATCATTACTGTCAGCAGCAGTACAGATCCTTTATTAGGCACCTCATCGCACATGGAATGATGCAGGGGGATGGAGGGCAAGTATAGGAAGGCCCAGTGGGTGGTGTCTGAGGCTGGACTGGAGGGGACAGAACTCACGCTGAGGACGTGAAGACCCTGAATGAGCCCCCAAATGCACCGAGGAGGGTTTATAAATTATCACGTAAGGCTCAACGAAGGCATCTCAGCATCAAAGAACCACCGCACAGCGCTTTGAATTCAAGTTCTCCTAGTTCTGCCAGTTATTGGGGCTCAAGACCAGTTGGCATAAAATTCATTTGCAGAGTGACCCATTTGCTGAAACTGCAATAGATTCCTCACTCTGGGTCTGAGCAGATTTTGGTTTCACCACCAAAGGCAGAAGCAGAAGCAGGACACAGTCTGTGGAAAGACTGGGCAGTGAAATTCCCACGGGGCACAGCGCGTGCATTCATATATAAAACGTAGTATGATGGGCAAGTGCTTGACCCCAGAAACGTGAAACCTGGGACGGCTAACATTCAGCTGTGCTTGGCCAGAAAACTTAGAACAAAGTAATTGCATGAAAAAGACTAGAGTGAAACTGTCTCAGCAAATGTAGATATTAGATTATTTTACCCATAAATACTTTAGTATCGACAAGGGAAGGACTTTTTTTTTTTAACATAGCAACGTAACACAAAGGCAATTTACTTTGGAAACTGGCTTGTGGACTGGTGCTAATTCCAGCATGATTTTTTTATATCTACTGCCTATTTGGGACATACATCCACATTCAGTAAAAGTAGATATAGTAACGATTCTGTTTGTGTAAGTTGGGACTGTATTTTAAAAAGAGGATTTATTTATTTATTTATTTATTTTTAAAGATTTATTTTTATTGTTTTGACAGAGAGAGAGACAGAGACAGAGAGAAGGGGGAGGGCCCAGAGCAGTCTCCATAGTTGCACATCATCGGTTTTTCCACATAGTTTCATTCCACAGGTGGGCGCAGGGCTGCACAGGGCAGGAACTGGGCCCGGGTCTCACCCTGGTGAGAACCAAACTGGGGGCACTCCCCAGTTCAGCATATGGGTCTGCACGGGCCGGGGCCAGGATTCGATCCTCGGTCCCTGGGGCTGCAAAGCCAGCGCTTAACTCACTGAGCCATTCCGGCTTCCCTGTTTATTTTTTTTAAAGATTGATTTTTATTGCTTTTGACAGAGAGAGAGAGAGAGAGAGAGAGAGAGAGAGAGAGAGA